>OU426980.1:1226595-1449095 GCA_911387785.2 Aelia acuminata
AAATCGTTAAAGCCGTTTATGAGTAAATAAAAAACACACGTGAAGATTTGTTTCCAAATCCTATATAACCAATCCGTTTGATCCGTTCTGGAGAAAATTGAAAAAAAAAAACGTAAAAATTAGACCAAATTCATAAAATAAAGTACCTCCTCCGTTTTACCAATTTTGACGAATTTCTTGCTGTGACATCGCGTGTATATACATACATCAAAACGTGTATTTCCCTTGAATACAGGAAGTCGAAATTTTTCACGATCGCAATACTTTCCCTTAGTACCTATATATTTCATATATCGGTAAGTGAAAGTAAAGAAATGTTAGAAGCTTAAACAAAAAAATTTTTTTTAACGAATCATTTAATTTTTCTACCATAATGGATTCTCGCAATTTATTTGCAAATATTTGATTCGATTCAGTTTTGAAGTAACTACAAGCCGACGTGTTTCAAATAGAAAAAGTTACAGAAATGAACCCATCGCTTAAAGATAGAAAATGTGCGATAGAAGATTTTGGAGTTGCGGTTTTTCCAGGAAACGGTTTGGTCTTAGGATAAACCAAGTTTTTTGATCGTAGGATAGAATTTGACTGAATTATACAAAAATGAAGTTTTCTCAAAACCTGACTATTTTTGCCACTATGGAATATAAAACAACCCTCCATATGATGCTTTAAATATTTCATTTGGTGGGTATTAAGAGAGATCTGGCCAACCCACATGAAAAAAAAAAAAAAAAAAAAATAGCTTAGCTTTATTTCAAATATTTTTTGATATTACATATTACATATTTTTTTCTAATAAAGAAAGACGCATAGAGAAATATCCGAGTTCATAAGAAATTGATAAAACGGTATGAGAGCAGAAAAGGACAAATTACGATACAGAAGTACAATAAGAAAACAGAAAGATATGGAAGAAGGAATCTCTTCTGAGAGAAGAAGAAATGGGCCGTAAGTATGTATAAAGTAATATTATTAAAGTATTTTTTAAGAGAAAAAAATGGCGTGATAAATGACAATACCAGATTTCAGGTCTTTAGCAAGCTGGAACTGTCTCTTCAAATGTTCAAATGCCGCTGGAGAAAACTTCATTAGGTGATATTTGTATTCAGTATATGAAACTTAGCTAGGGGGTGTTAGTTAAGTTAAATGCGGGAAGTAGAAAGAGGAGTTATAAATAAATGAACTGAGGGAAGAGCCCAATTCGACCCAAGCTCCCAGTCAAGGGTTAAGCCTTTAAGTGCCGGGCAGGTTTATGATGTGCGCACGAGTTTTCTCAAATGATCTCACCTCCCAATCTTATTGTCTTGTTAGTTCCTGAGCTTAAGCTGCCAGCCATCTTAGAGGGACTTAGGGGTCTGACACCCTCCCGTTCGTTTGAAGGGAACTTTGCTGTGGGGGGATTGACTATTCGTGAGTCAACAATTCGTGTTGGGGGATGATTAAATTATTATTTATGATTTCATAACCGACAAAGAAATCTTTAATCTTCAGGGAACATTTTAGCGCGTAAATCTAAAATTACTACCAACAAAAGAAAAATATTTACTCAAGTCTGCGACCGGTTTGAGCAAATACTAACATAGCAGGTAGCTGATTCATTTATACCAAATTAAGGTAAAATTAAAATCAAAATATATAATAAGATACAGAAAAAAAGTGATGTATTTTAGTTTTCTCTTAACATAGCTTTCAAATCTTAAGCCAATTATACCGGGTTTCTTCGCTTTTGACCTAGCATCATTTTTGGTTCTCTCCTATTTATACTTGAGCCTACACTACTATGATGTTGCTTGGTGGTCCCTTCTTTACTTATCTTTTTAATTTGGTTATTTTTTTATTCCCTTTTGTATTAGAGTACCGTGGCACAAGGCGAATTCAGCCGGTAGTAAAGTGGGGGCTAAAACCCAACAGCTATTTTACCATTTTGTTACTTTCCCACAACTAATATTCTACTTTTTCTGCATATTATTTATTCCTTACGCCATTTCCTTAGTTTTAGTAACGTTAAATTCTATCTTTAAAAACAAAAAAATACCCGAACTCCGGGGCTGGAGTCTCCACCTGGGAACCCTCCGCCTATGTTGTGGTAACAATTTAAAATTTCCGATAGCCATTTATTTGTTTTTAAAAATCTGGGAAGATTCTGTAGTTCTATTGTAGTCTTTGAGGATTTTGATCCATATATGTAGAGCTAGAATATAATTGGGGCATTCCTGAAGTATATGTTAAAGTTGTATATAGTGCTATAACAGACTACAGTATTTGAGTATTAGAGTTTATGATCAATTGGTTATCTCCAGTAACCAAGGAATTATCCAAGCAGTAAACCAACAGCAGCCATATCAATGCGATAGTTTTGAAATGGGTTTTTTATTAAATATTAAGTATAGTTACTATTTTTCGATAGAAGATGGTTTCCCCGTAGATTAATTTTTTTTTTCGGTGAGCATTTTATTTTATGGTTCAGGAATGGTTCATTTGTTTTTACATTAGGGAATTTTAGATTTTCTAGAAATGAATGTACTATTTTGCTCGCCACAGCTAGCTGGTTGAGAATATTCAATTTATTTTATATTTGTACGAGTGATGTTTTAGATTTCTAGTGTATTAAGCTTATAAGTAATAAGATTCCAGACGGCTCATGTCATCATATTGTACAGCGGATTTTTTTTTTTTTTTTATCTTACAAGGAGCTGGTTAGTGACCAATTCTCGCAGAAGTATACCAGATTTAGTATTTTTATTGCACTTTACTCCTTTAATTTAAAATTTCGAGTTATTTTGGGGTATTTGAGCATATTTTAAAAGTTATTTTGGGGTATTTGAACATATTTTAATTTTTTGCTATTCTCTAGTTGTACGCAGTTCTATTGCGACTATGTATATCTAAAAAACGCTTACTCTTTCTTATAAAAACAATCAAATATATATATATATATATATATATATATATATATATATACGGACGGTAGCAAGGAGGAAGGTAACGTTGGCTGTGCTTGGGTTGGTTTACACAAACAGAATAACCAACTGGAAAAGCAGTATAAACTGCAGTATAATAGCCGAAAAACTAGCCGTCTACCTGTTATGTATAATCGGAGCAGATAATGTATGGCTGGGTCAAAATCTAGATTTGGTTATAAATAGTAAGATGGACTTAGAGGAGGCAATGAGGAATCATCTTCTTAGCCTAGATATAGATAGAGCGACCAAGTCCACATTTAATTTATATTATAGAAATATTTGTCCTTTTGGGTCTTCTGCTCCGTATCTCTGTCTCTATGCCCACATAAATAAATTAAAAATTCTTGCACAATTGCGTTTGGCAAGTAAAAAGGTTACACGCATTAACATTGTTGGGAAAACAATAAGATTTGATTCTCAACTACCATGCAAATATTGTAATTTAGATTTAAGCGATAATATCTATCATTATTTATTAGAATGTAAAACATTTGAAAAACATAGACTGTCTATTTTAAACAATTATATACAAATAGAAGCATATGGAGATCCTATTATTTCATTATTAGATGTTAAGGATATTAAGCATTTAAACAGCATTTATCTTTTCGTTCGTAATACTGTAGGTAAGGAGTTTAATACCCTTTAAGTAAAATATTAGATATGTATATATTTTTATATAGTGTAAAAGGTAATTTCTTATTTTATTGTTAATCTTATGGAATTGTTTTTATTTTATTAAAGAACCTGATGATCATTTGTTGTGATGATGAAATAATTAGGTATTTTTTTTATTTTTTTTTGTATGTACAATATATAAAATTATTTTTTGTATATTTAGAGCCAGACCTCCTGTAATTGTAAATTTACAAAATACAGTATTTATCTATCTATCTATCTATATACGGACGGTAGCAAGGAGGAAGGTAACGTTGGCTGTGCTTGGGTTGGTTTACACAAACAGAATAACCAACTGGAAAAGCAGTATAAACTGCAGTATAATAGCCGAAAAACTAGCCGTCTTAAAAGCATTAGCAACATACCTTACTGAAACTCCTTCTACAACATACTAACAGATAATTTTACATACAGACAAAATGAACGTAATTCACTCTCTAAATAACACAACTATTCACGACCCACTGACTGGAAAAAGTAGACTAAACATCCTAAAATTGATAGATTACAATAAAATAGTTGAACTGAAATGGGTGAAAGGGCACTCGGGGGTCGAGGGCAACGAAAGAGCTGAGCAGTTAGCCAAAGAAGCGACCAGTAGCTAGGTGTCGGTGCCCTCTTACAGCAAGGCTCCGATCTCCCATATCAAGAGCCTCATCGCCAAAGAGTCAGTTGCCAAGTGGAACACAATCTGGAAAGCTTCTACGAAATCACCAAGCCTACACAATTACATACCACAGACAACGCTAAACAATTATAAACTTCTGCACAGCACAAAAAACAATTCCTAACTGAACACGGAAACACTAAATACTATTTAAAACGATTCAATATCATACTATGGACACATGTGATGAAGATGGACGAACACACAATTTCAGACACAAACTTTATGATTGCAGATTGTACGACAGACAAAGATACAAATTAATATAAAGTGTTGTGATCAAACATGAAACTGGTCTGATACAGAGCATATACTTTTTACTAAATTTAAGACAGATTTACTGAAATTTAAAAAAGAAATTGATTTTGATCGACTGACAAGCAACAGAAGGGCATCCTAAAACTTGTTGTGCTTATAACTGATATTTATTTCTTATTTTATTTTTTTGTTGTTTTGTTTATTTTCTCATACTTCATTATTATTATTTTTTCTACTTTTATTCTGTTATAACTTATTGTGTAGTAATTTAACAAACTTTTAATGTAAAATCCTGCAAATTTACAATATATATGTAGTATGCCTTATAAAAGCATGGAGCATGTATTTCAAGAAATGAATTGTCTCTTTATGGGGTTACCATAAAGAGAAAACAAGGAAAGAAAGCATGTATGTACATGCCAATGTCACTAAGTCACTAATGAACTCCCGCAATTGGAATGTAAATTTAACTAGAATGTGTAACTATAGAAATGTAGGAATGGAATTGGAAAAGTGTAGGAAGGAAAGTTGATTTGCGGCTGTGGGGTATTATCTCAACACCCCGTTTATTTAATTGACACCTAGCCTCAACGCTCCAAACGTGGAAATTACCATTGATATCCGTGGTGAGAGGGGCCAAGGCAGGAATGGGATCCTATCAGGGCATAACACAGCTTTGGAGTGCTTTAGTTCAACGCTCATTTCTACAGCAAGCGGCAATGGTGGACCGTCCATTACGAAAGAGAATAATAAATTATACAATACTGTAAGGGCGCTCAAATAGCTATGATGCCATTTTATTTATGAGGGGCTTTCAATAATAACTCCTTTATTATCAAACCAGCTGAATAGCATTAAATCATGCCCGACATAGCTAAATGTTAGAATTATTTTTAGTTGAATAACGATAAATGTATACGATAATTGAATTATTGTAAAAAAATTAATTCAGTTTTATTATTATTTCCATTACTAGCAGACCCGGCCACGCGTTGCTGTGGCTCAGTAGTTATATCCTAATATTTTTAAACAAATACAGTGATACCAATATTCATTGATAAAGATAAAAACCTTTCAGCTGATCAAAATCCAAAGTTATTGAGAATAGAGCATTACACCATTTAAAAGTATTTGGTAAAATGATGTGGTAAAATGTAAAAGAATATAGGAAAGTTAAAGTTTTTATTTTTTACATCTCATATTTCAATGTAGTTTGGAAGGAGGAGCTGATTGTGTTTACGACTCACAGAGCTGCCAACACTCTCGCCCTTTTTTGATGGATCGGTATAAACTAACTCGAAATGGCTGTATTTTTCCACTAATTTTAAAAAGGATGACTGAAGTAAGTTTTGGTAACCTCAGCCATTGATCTATTGATTATTGGCCTAAGACTACTTCAACTTTGGTATTGTTAGTTTAACAACGGGTTTAATTTTTCTCAGGGTCATGCCAATCTTGGTTAACGCGTCATATATGTCCTTTTGATAGGCGTTTTTCTCAATTTCTTTGAGACCTCTATTTCCCGACCCTTCGGCAAATAAGTGTTCGGTAGGAGGGTGGTGTGTTGAAGCTTTTAATTTAGCAATATATTTGAGTGATAAGAAATCTCTTCTTAAAGAGGTTTTTACATAATACACTTAAGAATTTTTATTTATTCAAGTACTAATTTGTTCAAAATGTTTTGGGTTAACCTGTTTTGTTTTTTTAACACAAACCAAAGATTTGATGAGCAGGCGATGCCCATTTCCCACGTGAGTTATGCCATTGCCCATGGAAAAAACACGGATTTTCAAAGTCCAAGTGGGCATTGTTTGCCCTTGGGATTTGTTTATGGTCATAGAAAAAGCCAAACGAATAGGATATTGAAGCCTTTTAAATTTTATTGAAAATCCTGACGGTTCCAGGGGAATAGGTGGCAACAGGGCGATATCTCCTGTAAACCTTCCAGGCAACATTTTTGCTTCAATAACATTTCCTGTGATCCTTTTAATGACCAAACGTGTACCGTTGCACAATTGAGGTGGATTTAAGTTACGAAGAAGAATGATCGGTGAGCCAATCTTCAACTGGAGATTGTTTGGGTGTATATCCAGGGAATTAAAAAATTCAGATGGGAAATTTACGGCTTCGTTTACATTTAGTACATTGTCAATTGATTTTGGAAGTTTATTTCATCGAAATCAACATTTTTTGTTGCCAAAATAGCACGACTACCCAGCCAATTGTAGTCCAAATAATTGTTCAAAATATCAGGAAAGACACTTTATATTTCGTAGACAGTTAATTTTTCGTCTCTACAACAGTTCAGAAATTTTCTAGTAATTTGATAAATTTTGAATTTCGATGCAGCTCTATTTCACCGTTTCCAATATACAGCAATTGTTTAGAAAATATATCTGCCGATGGATCATTTTGCAGTAGTACTCTCATATTTATGGTGGATAAATCTGAAACTTGCGGTTACCCAAATAACAATTATTCCTGTTTATCATTATATGTAAAATATAAAAAATGCCGCGATTTGTAATCCTTTCCTAATCAACACTCATTTAAAGATAAGTAAAAAATTGTATTCTGGTAAAATTAACTACGAAATATCATTCCCAATAATAGCCTACTTTAAATTAAAGAAAGGATTAAAATCTTCGCTGACATTTCTTAAATTTTACATATGAAGATAATTACAACTCTGCTGAACAGGAAGTAACAGCCTCTATTCGATTGGGATTAAATATTCTCAACTTTAAATTATTGTTGATAAAGGAGGAATTACAAATCTTCACTGACATTTTTTAAATTTTACATTTTAGAGCACGGGATAAAAATAATAAAAAGGTTTGGTAAAATAAAAAAACACTGTATTTAAATAATAATAACAAAACGAATAATGAAAATTAAGAAACTTCTGTTAAATAAATAAATAAATCAACTGAAAATATAATATTAAAGTCTTAATTATGCAGTTCTTTAGCAAATCACAAAGTATCCTATGTGATAGTAGAATTTTTCATTTGGGACGAATGGAGCTGTAATGCACGTGACCATTTGCACTTTTTTCTTTTCTTTTTGATTAGGGAATAAGATGAACATTTATGTGAATGAAGGATGGGTTCCATTATACCTTGAAATAATTTTTATCAGTTCCAAGCTTAGTCGTAACTGCAAAGAATAAAATCTTTATCAAAAGGTAAAATAAACTGTAATTGGAGGAAAGCTATACCAAATAGTACTATCGATAGTTTTACATCACTACTGATAAATCGTAATACAGTAGTTTATTATTGAATGAACCTCAAGTATATATATATATATATATATATATATATATATATATTATTGTTCAGCATTTATTATTACTAATATTTGTATTGTATTTTACATGATCAACACTCGTAGGCCCCCAACTCTAATAATTACAGAATAAGCTGCACCGCTGTAGGTACTAATCACATTATTAGTAATATCAATTCAAATAGCAATTGTAGGATAAGGTAACCATGTATCACTCATTATTGTTCCATTACCTAGTTATTTGTTACATATATTAATACACAAATATTAATTCTTTGTTTTTCTGTTTTATAGGGACCAGAAAAAAGGCATGGTCTATGTTCCACTACTTTCTATTAAATGGCGGTTATGGTGTTTTTTCAAATATTAGTCTTTTTTTTTTTTTTTTTTTTTTTTTTTATTGGAAACAACTTCAGTGGAAGTTTTCAATTAAAATAGAAAGAAATTTTGTTTTTTTATGATTTAAAAGAGAACAACATATTAATTAAGAGAGGAAAAACGGGTCCTTTCCAGTTGTAACCGGACCGCACTAAACCGCCATGTTGGTCACGCTCTGAAGCAGAAATATTACAAAATTATGTTGTTCAAATTAATCAAGGTTCAATCACAATTCGTTAAAATAAATTCGTGGTATTTAATAATAAAATTTATAAAAATATAAAGATTAAAACGTCGAAGGTGTTTAGTGGAAAAGACTTGTATATGGGAGCTATTTTGAGGTCAGTAGCAGACTGCTTAAAAAATTGGGAAAATGTATGCTTGTTTTCCATTCTACTCTTCGTTTTTAAAACAAACAGAAGTTGGAATCCGATTTCCTTTCCAAGGAAACAGACGAAGGACAACGAACAAACAATGAGTTCCATCTTCTATTCGGCAACCAATCGACTTCATCATCGAGTCATCAAATCATTTATGTTTCTTGATAGAACACTCAGCGATGGTTGAATAAAATCAGTAGCTTCCTCCCAGTTTGCGCCCCCCTCCTTCTCTTCGCTGAGCTCGAAATGGCCCCAGGGGGGGGGGGGGGAGGATGTTCATAAATATTTTCACAACTGAAAAATATTCTATCTCAGCTTCCTCGAGAATGGTTTTCTTCCGCTTGCGAGCTTTAAATAACTTCCATTTGACGGGCTTAGGAGGCCGCTGTTTTGCATAGCAGATAAGGTGGAGTACAGTTGAAGTGATATCTTTTCAATATGTTGGCCTGTATTAGTTGAATGTACGCTACATATATAAAAATGACTTTGGGTGTTTATTTTTTCGATCAATTTTGTATTATGTTTTCTTTATTTTTTTTATAAAAACTTTCCCAAATACATACCATTTGAGCACTCATGTATCCAACATTTTACTACATTAAAGTAATAGTGTTTTCAATTTCAACATAAAGACATTGGTATGCTAGTTAATAAATAAAGGAATGTATATCCCATCCCACATATATTATTTTACAAAGCCTAAAAATCAGTTTTTCATGAATTATAAAATTGTCATGCTCAAATGCCATGAATGTGGTATCATTGGACTCAGAATTTCACGGAGCTTTTGCGTATCGCATTCTCAGTGTTCGCGTTTTGGTCCAAAATAAAGCATCGATCTAAACGTAGTGATTCAACTTTCGAAACGGATCAAATCGGATTTCATAAATTTCGATACAAGCATTTAGCATTAACTGGGTAGTTAAGTTACTTTTGAACTGAGCTGGGGTTTGTATTTTTAAGCCCTAAAACCTACCATTTTTGAGATAACGCTTGGTTTAGGCCCCTCCGCCGCACGTGGTCAATTACTTATTGTGTTACGTTACAGCAAATGTAAGGTCCTGTCGTGCTTAGGTTTTATAAATGTGGTTTTGTCTGATTTAGAATTAATTGTAGCGTTAAAAAATTGCACTCTCACATTTAGTAATTACAGTATACTCCCGCTTAACCGGCTCCCGTTTAACCAAATGAAAGATAAAAAAATCTTTTTAACATCCTTAAAAGCATTTATACCTTTGTCATATTCTCAATATTTTTTTTTTAATCTGTATTTTGTTGCCGTTAGATAGATCTTAAATTGAATTGTAGGCAAAAAGTCTTTTGTTTTTTGACCAAACTCCAGTAAACAAATTTCTTCGAAGTAACATTCATCTTGAAACAAAATCCTTACACTCCAATCATTTCATAAAAAAATTAAAAAAGAAATTAAGAATAAATTGCTTCGTATATTTAGATAAGACCGACGAAATGACATTAAGGTGCGTATAAACGAAGAATAAAATAAAAGATTTTGGGTAAACTGAATAGATTGATGGTGTAAATTTTCGTAAATCGTTAAATTAAATCAGCCAAAAAATGTTATCTTCTTCAGTTAATATTTATATAGCCTTTGTAAATTAGGTTGTGTGTTGTATTTGGGTTTTATCGCAATATAGGAGTTATAATAATTTTTTGTTGTTGTTTTTTTTATACGCTTTTCCTGCTCTCTCGCCAATGTAAACGGCAATGTATCGATTCCGACGAGGACGGATAAGCGGGAGACTACTGTAGTCCAAAATCTCTATGAAATAAATAAAATCTATTTATAGTGATTCATAGTGGCATAGTGATTCGCTATATCGGGGCGGAACAAATTGGGTTTCATCAATTACGATCAGCACATTAAGAACCATTTAAGTACCTTCTTATATATCGGCACATATTTCACAAAGCTAAAAAATCGCTTTTCTCTGAAACATAAGCGAAAAAATATTATATTTGTTTCGATTAAATGTGTTAGTTCGTTAATATTTGTAAAAGTGTAATCCAAAAGATAATTCAAGAGAAAAATATGTGATTTTATGGATTAATGTTTTACTATAATTTTGATATTTATGGCTTAAACATTCTCTTAACTTTTGTTTTTATAAATTTAAAATTACCTCCTTTAAAGAACATAACATGTTTATGAAACAATAGAGTTAACAATGTTTACATAAATATATTTTCATGTCAATAATTTTATATTTATAGATGTAATACTATTAGAAGTAAATTAAAAAAATAAAATATTCATATTTACACGTAGTACAATACACTGCCAGCAAAACTGATAATTTTTTTTAATTATCTGAAATCTGAATTGCATACACTAAAAAGTATCTGTGAAAAAAATCTTACCTATATTGTTCCAAAAAAAAAAAAAAAAAAAAAAAATGGGGTTTTCGCCAAATGAAATATCCTATCGTGCTCAAATGCCATAAATGTAGTATCGTTTGATTCAGACTTTTACGGAGTGTTTGCGAATTGCAGCCTCATTTTTTTCTTTCTATCAAAACTAATAAAATCGTTTTTATAGCAAGAATTTAATAAATTATAGGATCGATATGAGGAAAAGACTTTTACGGTGTAACACAATGATGAAATAATAATGAAGGTAGATTAATGAAAGTAATCGAAAAAAAAGAGAAATGATTGGTAAGGGCGAATGAGAGACCGGAGTACTGAAATGCCTAAGACACAATTATGATAAAATTATTATCTTTAAAAATTAATTATATATATTTTTTTATATAATATAAATATGGAAAAAGAAAAAAAAAAGTAATGATTTTTTTTATTATTATTTACAACGTAGTTCAAGCTTTACCGTCCAGTCGCTAGGGGCGCTGGAAGACCATAAGAAGGAGAGAAGTAAGTTATGGGTGAACCGGCTTCCAGGGGACACGCTTCGGCGGATTGTACGTTCCCCAAAGAGCGGAGGATTGAAACATAAGCGAGTTGCTGTTCGCAGAGTTGCTGTCGAAGGAAAATAGGAAGAACGAATGACGAATACCCGAATGGGGATGTTCCAACACAGCCTGAAACCCGGAGCCACATAAACGAAGGAAGTAGGTTGTGTTGTGTTGGTGCGGGGAGATTAGGAAAAAAAAAAAAAAAAACGGTGAAGGTGGAAGTGTATGAACACACAAAAAAAAAAACCTAGTGTTAAGGAAGTTTTCTTTTTTTAATTTGAATGTATTTTGTTTGTGGTTTTTCTTTTGGTTTTTTTTTTGTTTTACCTTTAAGTCAAGGATATAAACAGACATTTCTTTTATTTTTAACAGACTTAGTTACATGTAAATATGTTTAGAGCTCAGAAGGTTTAAATTTAGTGTATAGGCTATAGATACAACGTGGAGTCAAGAAGTTTTTTTTTTTTTTGAGTTGACATGATTTGTTTTATTAAATTTTATTTTTGTGTCTAAGTGTTCTTTATTGGCGTGCTGGTCCCTATTCCTTTATATTGTTTTTCTCTTCAATTATACCTTATAACATTTGCCCTTACCAAATTAATCAATTATATAACAGGTGGCCTAGCGGTACCGGCACAGTCTTGTTTGTTGTAGGTGCCTCGTTCAAAACTCCTGCTTACATAAAGTATTTTTTTTTTTCTAAATATAAATTGCTATCATTACTATTACATCACCTTTTACATTATTTTATTGAATGAATGAATAAAATACTGTATTTTGTAATAATTACAATTACAGGAGGTCTGGCTCCATATACAAAAAATAAAATAAAATGGTCATACAAAACAAACGAAAAAAAGAAAGAAAAAAAAATTAAATAAAAAAATAATAAAATAAAATCCTAAAATATAACATAAAAAGAAAAGTAGTAATATTAATATAACAATGATAGACAGATAGTACAATATGTTTGTAAAGAAAAATGTTAAAATTAAATCACGTACAGAATATTTACAAATAGCGAAAATAAAACATAATAATTCTTTGTTGATAGAATAAAATTATGTTTAGATAACAAAAAAAAACTCGTAAAAAATAAAATAAATACAATTCTTACAAAATATTATTAATAAGCTGCAATTAACTAGTATGGAGTATTAAATATTTTTATTTTCTATTGTCGTTCTTTCCTAAGTGATTTAAGTACAAATAAATAAATATTGTTAATTTGACTTTCATTTTTAATTAACAAAAGATGCTGGAGATTCCATTCTTTTGTATTATTTGGTTGGATATACTTTTTCATAAAGGTTTGTCTCATATCATGAAAGGCTGAACAATTTAATAAAAAATGTGAGATTTCATCGCTACAACTGGTTTCACAATATTTACAATCTTGATCACTATTGAAAGTTCTATGCATGTTGTTTATTGATAACCGTGTATACTTCTTACCCGCCATCCTCAATTGAGCTACTATCCTTTGCTTATTTACATGAATATTAAAGTTAAGATACTCTTGGGGATTTCCGAAAATAACAATATTCCTATAAAACAAATTAAATTCTGATTGGGCCACTTTATCAAAATCCAAACTTATTAAGTGATTTTTCATTGATTCTTGAATTTCGATCGTGTGATTTTTTATGAAATTTATATTTTGGGAAGCCCACAAATTATTTGCCCCAATCATGGAGAGGAGTTTAATTAGTTCAGTTGCCCAATTATGAGGTATAGACGGATGGAAACTAAGCTCGGCAAGTCGGTCGTAACAAATTTTGGGAAGTTGATGGTTCTCCATAGCTAATACATTATTTTATTTATGGTTTCTTTATTTCCCGAAAGAATCCACTGACTTGGGGCAACCTTTTTTTTTAATGTAGATGATAATAGCGTTGCAATGCTTTTCAATGGTTTCTACGCGGGATTTATGACCCATACACGTTCCACGTATATGTGCCAGGCGTTTTAAATCTTGAAACTTATTGTTTTTAAGAAAAGGCATGGATTAGGACCCTCAGCTTCACGAGGATACTTATGTTTTGTTGCTTTTCCACAGAAAGAAACTTATTTCATGTCGTTTTTGACACTTGAAGGACTACCTTCCCCTGCATTGTCAGAAAGATAATCGTGAAAAATATCTTATGAACTGTTTATAAGGTTTATAAACTTTAATGGCATAGATCCTTATGATTTTTATTTATGACTTATTAGGTTTTATATTTTTCCACGAATAAGAGAAAAAGAGACTGTGCCTTCTTCCACACCAAGAAACTCATTTATTTGCTTTATTCTAATTTAACCTATTTCGGTAATACTTTGATTATTTAAATTATGTGTGTCATAAGGGAGGGTAGTTAAAATCAGAATGTACTAAGATTAATTTCCAGGGACTGTGTAATATTCTTAGTGATTTCATATCTACCAAAAAGATTACAGGAAACTGTTATGAAGAGAAGAACGTCTGAAAATGAAGTTCTTTTTTAACTATTAAACACTGCTGGGGTTGGGGGGGGGGGGTGAACAGGCAACAAAAGAAAGTTTATTTCATAGTTATGTTAAACCTAGAAGTAAAATATGATAAAAATCTTCGTGCGAAATGCTTCGCACGGGTCCAGCTAGTATTTAGTATTTTAATTGCTTTTTACTTATAACTCCGTCTCTTAAATTATTGTTGTGGTTTATTTATAAGTCTTTTAAATAAATATTCATGTTTGTTCAGTCTCAACGGTAGTTTTTTTAAATTCAAATACGTAGAAATTCCCGCTCATCCAATGCTTCCAGATTACCACATGTAAAACAGGTTAAGTTCCTCATGTACGAGTGTGATTCAGTGGCAGTGGCAAATATAGGAGGCTACGAACATCTGACTTATCTCCCGCTCTAACCCCACCCAGACCGGATCCACGAGGCTTCACTCTCCTTATGGCAGCCGTTGTGAGCGCTTCTCTCTACATGTCTAGCAGCCAGGTGTCACTATTGATGCCATATCTCCTTATTTACCAGTTGTATGTGGATGTTACAACCTTCCTTTTGAGTAAGGCCATTCTTACCGCCCACAGTGAGTAAAGACCTCATTGTTATTAGTTCGCCTAAAATTGATATTCACCTGGAGACCCAGTTCGTTGAGAAATCACTTGTGAAGACGTTCATTACGTATGGTCATCATTAGTGACCAGTTCGCCGACAATTCAATTAATATTATTAACCATGGTTAATTCAAAGAAATGTGTTTTGATTTAATGGATTGCAGCATTTTATGTTTTTTGTTTTCTTTACTTGTTCAATAGTCAGAAGGCCTTTAGTTCATCATTTAACAGAGCTATTTTATTTTTATATCATTAATTTATGCTAAGTTCTAATAATTATAACCTTTGTTATTCTTAAGATACACCTGAGATCGTTATTTCCAATTGTGGTTCAATTTCAACTTATTTACTTCATTTCATCATTTTATTGTCGTACGATTCACATGCACTTCATGTTTAATTTTAATAAATGTATGTTCTTTTGTTGTTATCCGTTATCGAAGTGTTTTTCTTACTAAATTATTTTCCCTTCATTATAACCTTCATTCATTTACTTTGAATTCTATAATTGATGCAACAATGTTAATAAAGTAATATTAATCAAAACTCAGGATTATTGTTTTTACATATTTTTTTTTCTTACATACTTGACTATATATTATTACACGCAAGCACACACACAAATACTTGAGGTTCGACCAATAATAAACAACTACATTATGGCGACGTTTCGAGACTTTACTGTTATATAAGACTATAATTCAAAATGTAGGAAATTAATAATTCGAAGCAAAGAATCAAAGAAATGATAACCATAAAAAAATATGTAAATCGCACGATAAACGAAAAATCAGACGTTCTGAATCTTAACACATGTGATTTAAATTTAATACATACATATGTGGATCATGTAGCATTATCTATCAGCAACATTGTAAGTATATTCATACACCTCTATATTTTGAATTATATACAGGTATATATTCTAACCTACATAACTTGTATAAATGTTACCCAAATCTGTTTTTTAATTGTAGAGCATGATTATAAGCACAACATAGTCTCGAAATGTCGCCATAATATAGTTGTTTATTTATGGCCAAACCTCGAATAATTTGAACCTAAGAAACCGATTATAACATTTGTATCAACAGTCAAGAAAATACATCATTCAATAAACATACATATGTATTCAGCATTTTTTTTTACATGAAAATCCAGGCCCAAGTTATATTAGATCCATCAAAGGAAAAGAAATTCTAAAATTTCAAATAAATATATTCCCTCTTCTAAAATCACTATAAACAATTAAAGATGAAAAATAACAAGTTTAGAAGTGAAAAATATGATTTTACTAGCTAGGGTGCCCGGCTTCGCTCCGGTAGTTGTGTGGTAGTTTCAATAACAGAAAGACTTTACAATTAAAGGAAATATAGAACAAAATTAGCAGTTTCTTGAAACTTTTAACATATTATCAATATTAAAATTCGAGATCTGCAGAGTCCGCCCAAATAAGGAACCGTATTTACTTTAAAGGGGGTTGAAAATGGTGAATGAACAATTAATTTTGCTGCAACTTTGTCGAGTCATGCATCGTTTTTGATGGTTTCTGTGATTCTGAATCCTATATTTCTATATTTCCTATATTTCTTTTTATCCTGAACTATGAGGGGTGATAAAATCTTATTGAAAAAATGCTTTAATTGGAGTTAGTCATTTTATCAACTGGAATGCTCATCATACATAGTAATAAAACCATTTTTCATAATTGCATACAATAAGAACACTTCAAACTTTTTATTTTCGATTTATAATCAGTCAATTCAGCTCTTCTTTTTTGCTTTATGTCTGTTTATTTCGCTCACTGTACTACTAAAAAATGTTCAGTCATATTGCATTAAATTTACTTAAGTAGATGTTATATATTGATTAAATATAATGTGTAAATCAATTAACCTTCTTATGAGAAAATTAATTTTGTAAGGTATCAAATCGGTTTTCTAATTGATTGCAGATATGTAAAATCATTATTTTATTTAGAAAGAAATGGTGAAACAATTTTAAAAGTAATTTAAAAAGAACAGCTGAAAAAATATTTAACCTTTACAAACTGAACGTAATGAATGAACAATAAACATTGAGAGAAACGCACCCTAGCGCTTCCTGGTAGCCTGGAGCTCGAACTACATTTTTCATTCATAACCTTGTATCTCAATCTCAGAGAGGCTAATTAAATGGTGCGAGAGTGTTAAAATTCCAGTCCTTTTCTCTTCAATTTTACACCCTTAAGAGAAAAACAGAAACCTTCTTCTCCGTTATGGGTTTTATAGCAACACGCTGACATAACTCTCTTAAACGTGCGTTGAGTCGTTTTTGAGCCTTTTCGGCACGCACATTGTACACTTTGCTTTATAATATACATTGATTAGTATAGTCTAGTACAAGGGTTTATTAGAATAGAGAGTTATAATAACCGGCACACACACACACACACACACATATACAAGCATGTAGTATTTCAATTTTAATCGTTTTTATTAACATAAGCTTTATAATTATTTTATATACAGGCATTCATGTTAGCGGTCTTTATCCCACTAATCAAAAGAAACTAACTCACATGTATATTTTTTAAATATAAGAAGTTCCTATGCTTATAACCTGGTTACTTAGCTTATCACTTAATCTTCAAAGCGCTATCTAAAGAGAGTCTTTTTGGAAAGTGAAAAGAAGTAGAAAAAAAAAATGATTTAAATAAGAATAAGGAATATTAGAATAGAGGAAAGGACTGATACAAGCTGAACGTTGGAATAATTTAGTTCTACACAAAACGTTACAGACAGATAAAATAACAGGAGATGATCTAGTCTACATCGGATGGATGGACTAGTCCGATTTTAGGAGACTATAGCTGTACAAAAATGTGCTGGGATTAATGATTTGTTATAGATAGGGAAAATTCAACAGGTTGATTTATAAGATTATAAAGTTATTTTAAGATTATATGCTATGATTTTTCTAAAAAAATTCAGTATTTATCTGCAGAAAATGCCAGTATTCACGCCACATGACAAGAGTGATTTTTGCGATAAGGTTATGCACGAGGTAATGGGAAATTTTGACGGAGCAAATGAGAACGGTGAATCTGCACCCCACAGGATGTGTTGTTTTTGATCTGCAAAACACTCCCTCGTAAATAGGTTCTGTTATAGGCCACACCACGTCGCAACCAACGCGATCATGTTAATTACCCATGTCAATCTTCCTCTGTAACAAACCAAAGAAAGTTTCACACCAATGATGGTGGATTATAAATATAATCATAAATATCAGTAATCCGAAAAAAAATATTTTGATTAAAATACAAGTTCTACAAAATATAACGTAAAATAACTTCGAAAGTACCTTAGCAGCATAGGGATAAGATTGAATGAACTCTCATTTAAAAATCCAAAGCTCAAAATTAAAATTGATTTTTATTTTCATTCAAAGAATTAATAATAAAACGAATACCGTTGTTAAATTTAGTGACTAAATTTATAAAATTAGGGCATAAAGTACTAAACCAATTTCTTTCACAAACCTTAATATGAATAAAAAAGTATATAAATAAGGAAAGAATTACGATCGTATTTACGACGAAATATACGTTCTATAATCTCATTCAAGCGTTCGAATAACCAGGTATCTTCCAGTATAAATGGGTTAAGCAAACAGTTTTACCAAAACTAAATTACGTTTTTCAGGGAATTCATTGATAAATGATTCGACAAAAGTATTTTACAGTTGTAAAATTTCCATGTAAACATCTATGATAATTCTTATTAAACTAGTTACATCAATGCAAAATTCAATGTTGTCTGAAAATGTATTATGAGTCTGTATTTTACGAACCTTAAACTCCCGGTGTCAATTTTGTTTTTTATCAGCATTTTACCTGAAACAGATAATGACGATCAAATGTTTTTAATAAAATAATTTATTTAACTTAACGCAATATAATGATGTAATTTTGGGTTATGAAAAAAATAAAACCTACATAAAGTAAAACTTAAAATTTAACTGTTTTTTTTTTTTTTTTTTTAGTTACAACCAAAAAGCAGGCTGTTATTTTATAAAATACATGATAGGTTAAATGATGGTCAGGATTTTCAGTTACAATGATTTTATTATGGTAAGCCAATGTTTCGATCCAACTTGTGGATCTTCATCAGGGCTAAAAGAAAACAAATATATGAGTATCTATGCAAGAGGGTGACAATAAATGGATACATTACAGAACTGATAATAATATAAAAGATGGTGTATACATGAATATTAAAATAAGAGGCTGGTTAACAAGATAAAATAGAATCTGATATTTACCTGCTGAGTCCAGGTGGATACAAAGACTAAAGGTAAAAATAAGGTGAGAGGTAGTGGTAGGGGGTTAGTTTGCCGACTTCAAAGGTTTATGACGGGGAAATCCAACGCTTTGTTAAGTGAAGGAACATGACAACTGAGTGAACAAAAATATTTAAAAACTAACAAAGTAGATGGTATTCTATTCTCTCAAACAAAATTAAAAAATCCTTCTCATCGAGTTTCCCACACATGCACCTAGTATTAAAAAATAACAATAAATTAAAAAATCTTTATACAAAACTCAAAGACCTCGTATCCCTCCTAGACAAATGTAATGTAGTTTATCGTATCCAGTGCTCCACGCTTAATTGCAACAGTTGCTATATCGGCGAAACCAAAAATTATTTAAAAAACGTATTTATCAACATAAATACAGTATTTCCACGCGTAATTCGTCTACATCTAAATTAGCAGAACATGCCATTGCCCACAACCATTCCTTCGACTTTGAGAACCCCTCCATATTAGCTACTGTATCTAACCAAATTAAACGTCTCCTCTCAGAATCCATTTTCATCCATCTAGAAACAAATAACCCGGTAAATCACAAAACAGATAAAGAGATAATTTCATCCACTTATTCTAACATCTTCCGCATCCTCAAATCCTAGTTTTGATTTCATAGGTACCAGAAATTATCTCTGTACCTCTTGTACTATTATTATTTTTTGTATTGTATGCTTCTTTCTGTATATTTTCCAAATTTGTATGCATTGTTACATTATGTATTATCTCATTTTTATGTTATTATTGAGTCCAGACACAACTATTTGTATACAATACCATCTACTTTGTTAGTTTTTAAATATTTTTGTTCACTCAGTTGTCATGTGCCTTCACTTAACAAAGCGTTGGATTTCCCCGTCATAAACCTTTGAAGTCGGCAAACTAACCCCCTACCACTACCTCTCACCTTATTTTTACCTTTAGTCTTAGTATCCACCTGGAATCAGTAGGTAAATATCAGATTCTATTTTATCTTGTTAACCAGCCTCTTATTTCAATATTCATGTATAAACCATCTTTTATATTATTATCAGTTCTGTAATGTATCCATTTATTGTCACCCTCTAGCATAGGTACTCATATATTTGTTTTCTTTTAGCCCTGATGAAGATCCACAAGTTGGATCGAAACGTTGGCTTACCATAATAAAATCATTGTAACTGAAAATCCTGACCATCATTTAACCTATCATAATTGAAGAACATCTCTCATCTCTACTATAAAATACTTGCTAAACTCGGCCACGCTTTGATGTGGCTTACTCTTATGTTATCTTCTAAAAAAAGATATAAATAAATGTACCCAAAAACTACATTACACATAATTTAAATTACTGTGGAATCGAAAAGGATTATAAATTTCCTCTGACATATTTTAAATTTTTCGTATAAAGAAAGTTACACTCCTCCACTAAACAAAAAATGGAAGTTGTTTCTTCTTTATAACAGTCCATTTTTCCTCATTGGATTTACATGATTTCTTTTTTATTTAATACGGAAGAAAGAAAACTACAATTTTGGACAAAATAACGGACAAAGATATTTTTCTATTCATTTTAACATTTTTTCCATTGGTTTTATTAACATGAAAATTAGACACGGCCGCTATCTGTCTAAACAGCAAAAGCAACATTCTACAAAAGTTTCAGATTTATCCACTCGCCGAATTTCTAGTTTTGAGGTAACAATATAATATAATGTGATACAATAAGAAATAATACTTATGACTTCTATATATTATTCAAATATTTATTATAATTCGGCATGTCATTATATGAAAAAGACAAGGTAAGAAGACATTAATTTGAAGTACGGATTCCTTTCTTTTTTCGCGTTTTTAGATAATCCATAGAGGCTTTTGCAGGGCGTCATTTATTCAGTTTGTGCTTCAAAATTTCTTCTTGGAAAGAGAGAAAAGCTTTTATCTTTGTAGAAGAATAAATAGTGTAAGGCAGAGAGGGGGGAATAATACCCACCCTCTTTTATAATTGTATCTGAGATAAATTTCTTTCTTCATTACATGCTTTCTCTACCCAGGAAAATTATTAAGAGAGGACTTATCCTCTGCTCCAGTGAATGATTAATCTGTGCCATTGAGTCAGAAATTCGACAATGCGTTTTTGTATTTTTCTAAGTAATAATTTATCTAAAAAAATTAATATATATATTATTTATTATTATTCGAAATATTTGCGTATCGCAATATCCGAAAACAGTTCATGACAAAGGAATGGCTTACGTAGTAGAGTCCATCAAACATTCATATCGAAATACAGATGTAATTGTGCTTTTTCTTCTTATTTAGTCAGAATAAATCCACGTGTAAACAATGATTTTATTAAAATATTATAATACTAAGAAATAAGTAGTTAACTTTCTCGATTAGCTCACCTGTAAACAATGAAAACGATTTTGAAGCTGTTAATAAAATGATGTATAAAACACAATTGAATTAACCAATTTCCAAATGCTGTTTAATTTTATGTGAATTAAAACAGATGTTTATATAAGAAACAGCCTAAATCACAGATTTATAAATATGTCCAGAGTCGAGCAAATTCCTGTTAACCAAGAAATCATTACGATAAAACACAAATAATTGAACTATTATATTTAATCTTTAATTATATAAATATGAATGAGATATTTTCAACGAATTTCATTGGATTTGTTATCGAATTTTAATATGTTTAATACGGTTAATTCAGCTTATTCACCAAAATTCAATTAGGCTTTAACGATAATAATGTATATTATAAATATATATATAATCCATTATTAAAAGCTTTATTTATCGTCCGTCATTGGAATAAAAAAATATCCGAACCATGCACAACTCTGAAATCTCCCATACAAAAGAGTTGCCCCTAGTCCATTTTAAACAATATTATTAGTAACAAAAAACAAGAAAAATCATAAGCTTATATACAATTGCAAACGTTAAAGTACAATATAATGCAATTTTAACATATATACAAAATATAAAACAAATCCTATAACAAACTATTTGACATATACACAATAAATATGATAATAAATAATAAGCGATACCATCGTTAATTCTATCAGACCGCTCTTTCTATAGGTTAGCTAATACTGGTTCACTGTAATTATAACTATAATTTATTATTTGATGAAACATCATTTCATATTCATCATATTCATAGGTAAAAAAACTTAATAATTTATATATATACAAACGACTTTATTACAACCAAGGTCATATGCCGTTGCCTAATAAACCTTGCTGCCATTTCTTTCTGTCGAACCAATCTTCCTCGCGGAGTCCTCTAGCTGCCATCGCCTCGTGTATACCTTCTATCCACCTCTTCTCCGGTCGACCTCTCTTCCTTCTCCCCAATGGTACGTGCTTCAACATCCTTTTGGGCCATCGGTCATCTGCCATTCTCATGACGTGGCCAAACCAGCTTAGTTTTCTTGCCTCGTTGGAATGTAGGATAGTTAGGGGTTCTTCAAATTTTTCCCTAATGAAGTTATTTCTGATTTGCTGCGATCTGATTTGCTGCCGCTACGCCTCCAGATATTCATTTGCATGGGGAGAAGATTTCTTGCTGAGTCGGTTAAAACAGTTCAAGTTTCCGAAGCATACAGCACTGAACTCTCAACAAATGAATGGAAGATTCTCTTTTTTGTTTGGAGATTAACGTTTTTGTTCCAAAGAACAGAAATTAATGTCCTAAAAATCTATTCCATCTTTTATTACTTTTTCGCTGATGTCTTTTTTTGGTGCTGCTATCAGTTGAAACCCACCTGCATAAATATTTAAAGCTGTCAGCTGGGGTCGATTCCCATTCCCCAAAATTAAGCGAGGAGCATCAATTTTTATTAAATGCCAAATACTCAGTTTTTCCTTTGCTGATTTCCAGGCCTCCTGCTGTATACGCTTCAACCAGCTTCCTCATCATAAAGGATGAATCCTCTTCATCACCCGCTATAATGTCCTGGTCATCAGCAAATTGTAAATTGTAGAGGCATTTATCGTCTACCATTATCCCCATACTACTGCATTTTCTTTTCCATATGCTGAGTATAGTTTCAACATATATATTGAACAATAGAGGGGAAAGCGAGCAGCCTTGCTTGAGGCCTTTGGTGACTGGAAATTTTTTATAAAGCCATATTTAAGCTTTATTCTTGCTATTGCATGCGAGTATAGTCCCTTTACAGCTTGGCTGATGTAGTGGCTTACTCCTGTAGACTCCAAAGCACTTCATCCTTTACTGAGAGGGACCGTATCATATGCTTTTTGGAGATCTACGAAAATTAAGATTATCTCCTTTTTATGAGCTTTAAGCTTTTCTATAAGCTGAGTGACGGTAAATATATGATCTATACAGCACCTACCTCTTCTAAATGCGGCCTGTTCTTCTGGTATCATATTATTACACTCTCCCAGTAACCGCTTATTTAATATTCTTCCATAAAGCCTGCTCAAGCTACTAGTTACGGTGATCCCTCTGTAATTCGAACAGACCTATTTATTCCCTTCTTTGTAAATAGGAGTAATTGGCAGAGAACTGTTCTTTGTTGCATACATTGTGACATGATTTCGGCCAGTTTCTTTTTAAATTCAAAAGGTCCACATTTTATTAACTCTATGGATATTCCTCCTGGTCCAGGAGATTTTCCATTCTTCATGTCCCTTAATGCACAATCGAGTTCATGCACTGAGACAGCGGCTAAAGTCATTGTTGGGGCAAGGGGCGTTTCGTGTTTGAAGTGCAATCCTTCCCCAGTGAGAATTTTGTCTCCCCCTTCCAAACGGGCAAACAAGAAAATAATGGACTGAATAAAAAAAAAAAAAATATGGGCAAGGTTGGTTTTCCTGTAAGGGGGAAAAACAATGGTGATAATATAAATTAATAAAAATAAAAACATTTCATGCAAAGTGAGATTAAAATAAAATTAATATAATTTATAGGTGTTGGTTTAAAATAAATAAAAGGCCCTTCCATGTTTTACAAAAAATATATTAATAAAGAAAAAAAGGATTAAAAAAAAATAAATTGATAACAGTTAACCCCCGAAATTAACATACAGATATTAAAAAAAAAAATAAGATAACAACTTAAAAACAAAAAAAAGAATAAATTAGAAGAACAAAAAAAAAAAAAAAAAAATTAGCTTCTTTACAAAATAATGGGAAAAAAAATGAATCTAATGCTTTTTGCGTAAAATTAAATAAAATAATTGTTCATTAAACTAGATCTTCTTCGAGAGAAAAAAAGAAAAGATGTTCTTCGACGTTGTATATTCCCATTAGAAAAATTGGTGAGTAAGGAGGATCCTACCTTATTTAGAAATTCTCAGTGTATCCACTGTTGTGTTAAAATACTCATCGTCCTTGTAGATATCGTTGATGTTGATATGCAGGATCTTAATATATTGAAGATGAGACGAGATGAAACAATAATGGTGGGTGAGGGCACGATTGGTGAGAATATAATTGTGCCCCGTACAACTCGCATACTACAACTGGTCCCGGCGTTATCGCCGTTGTTGTGGTCCTTAATACCACTAGACACCATATATATGATATTCTTTCTTCATAATATTTCTAAATAAACATACTATTTACAATACAAATAATTATTATTTATTAACCACTAAATTAATAAGTAATAAAGAAAGAAAAAATCATTAAAACAAATAAAAGGGCTGGGAAAAAAAAAAGTAAAATTACTCAAGAGAAAAATAAAAATTGACTAGGGCTTTAACTGTCATGTTGACATCTTCTGTATTCTTTTGCATTTCCGTTGGCAGGAATTCCTTCCTATCTTCATTTAGTAACTTAGAGAAATGCTCTACCCATTTTTTTTCTTCTATGAGACCAATTTTAACATCTCCTTCCTGGGATTCTTAATTGATCTTCCGCAGACTTTTTTTCCATTTCATAGTTATAGGTGAAAAACTTAATAATTTATCAGATACTTATTGAAGAAACTAAAAATTGTAGCACTCAATACTATTTCTAGTGAATATAAAATAAATCGCTCTCACTTTTTAGACAAATTTTTTATCAAAATTTATCCAACGGAGGGGGCACTTTAATTGATAAATTTTGTCTTATTTTTAGATTTTTTTTCCTTTAGATTTTCTCAGAAACGGCTCAAACAATTTCGATTAAACTAGTCATGTTCAATGGCAATCAAGTATTCTTTAATATCAGGTAGGTTTTGTCATCATACAAATGCTCTGAAGGGGCTTGAATGGAGAAGAAAAATGTTTTGTTTTTCTATAAAATAACTTTGATTTCGTATATATGGAGAAATTAACTGTCTCTTACTATGTCTAAAAATAGGAAATGGCTATATGAAAAAAACATAGTAAACATATTGGGGAGAACAAAAAATTCCGACAACTCAAAAAACATGTTGATAAGTAAAGGCCCATGACAGTTTTCAACGTGTTTTAGAACATTTCCAGCAACTATGTAAATTGAGAATTATAAAATCGAAATCGATGGAGTGTTATACTCGCATTCCTGTATTATCACAAAGAAACACTTTTATTTAACAATAAAAAAATTATTGTACTTTAGCGAATTAATTAAAGCAGTTTATCGAGGGAAAAACACATAGGTGAAGTTGGATGCGGAATACTACTTAAAGATGTTATAAAGATAAAGTATACCACTTAAAGTTCAAATTGCCTCCGACAAGCAGTGAAAAGTGTCTTCATGGGAGAGCTGTTTGCTATATGGGTCATTTTCCCAGAAAGGGCAAATCGCTGTCCCCGATGGATTCTGAAGCCCCCTCACCATTTTTGTTCATTAAAACAACCTCTAATTAGGATCTGTGACTTGCCCTGTCGACTACGTAGGGTTTTACTCATATAACATTAAAAATTAAAGGTTGAATTTTGATATGACCAGTGGAAATCTCCTTCCCTCGTCATGTCACACCTCCAGTTTCCAAACTTTACGTTCGTCTACGAATTGACCTTTGATGCTTTTTGAATTTTTTATAACTGTGGTGCTGTTCGAAACATTTCAAGATTAGAATGTGAGGTATGCGATATTTTTAAAAATGATTGAATAGTACACAGAGGAGGTAAAAGACTTGTCCCCGATGTTTGGGTTTTCCCCGCTTACGTAGTATTTTCGTGTTTTGTCAGTTTTAACCTTTACAGACGACTGCGGCTTCAGGCTAAAAGTAGGATTACATCTCGGGTAACAACTCTTTTTGTCGCCAACTGTTTTCAGTCCCTGTGGAACCGTCAGGATAACAACGTAGGTGCTGCGGCGGGAGCGGCATACAACCCGTGAAATTAGCTACTTAGAAGGTAATTGTATCGAATTTTTACTTTCACTTACCTATATGAAATATATAGTAAGTGGAAGTATTGCGATCGTGAAAAATTTCGACTTCCGGTTTTCAACGGAAATACACGTTTTGGGGTCCCCTGAGTCCAATTAACCAAGTACCGCGAAATGGTCTGTGTGTGTGTGTGAACAGACTAGCTCAAAAACTATAAACCGTGCGAACCTGAAATCGGGTATTTAGAATATGTATATGCCCGCGATGTGACAGCAAAAATTGCTCAAAGGGAGGGGGTACTTTATTTAATAACTTTTTACGTTTTTTTCGATTTTCTCAAAAACGGCTCTAACGATTTTGATTAAACTGAGTATTTAATCTATTTATATGCCCCAGATATGACGAGATATGAAAATTTCATCAAAATTGATCAACCGGAGGGGGGACTTTACTAAATAAATTTTGTATCATTTTCAAGTGTTTTTTTTTTATTTACTCAAAAACGGTTTTACCGATTTTGATCAAACTGGGTATTTAATGTATGTATATGCCAAAGATGCGATAGCCAACATTACATCAGAATTGATCAACCGGAGGGGGGACTTTACTTAATAAATTTTGTATCATTTTCAAGTGGTTTTTTTATTTACTCAAAAACGGTTTTAACGATTTTGATCAAACTGGGTATTTGATGTATGTATATGCTAAAGATGCGATAGCCAACATTACATCAAAATTGATCAACCGAAGGGGGGACTTTACTTAATAAATTTTGTATCATTTTTACGTGTTTATTTTATTTACTCAAAAAAGGCTTTAACGATTTTGATCAAACTCGGTATTTGATGTATGTATATGCCAAATATGTGATAGCCAACATCCCATCAAAATTGGTCAAACGGAGCGGGCACTTTATTTCATAATTGTTTTCCAATGTTTACCTTTTTTTCGATGATCTCAAAAACGGCTTTAACTATTTTTATCAATTCACAACTCATAAAACACGTTGAGCCCACTCAGGCGGAGTGCGCTTTTAATGACTGACCATTGTTCATAATTTAAGCCGTTCTGTTCATTTGAGAAGTGGCAATTAACAAAACGCATTAATTTCTACTCAAAGTCAGTTGGTAAGTGAAAGTTGTGTGTTGCGCGCACACACCAGATTTTTTTCATTGCTTTCATCTTTTAGAGCAAGTTGATACGTTTCTGACGGTCTATCATTGTTTAAAAAAATGGCTGTATTTAAGTATTGAACAGAAAAAAATGGATGGTCATACAATACAATATCGGGTGTTTTTGTCCCGCTCGAGTGTACTCTGAGATTAATTGTATCTAAATGTTTTCGTTGCTTTCTACTTCGAAAGCTCATTGAAACTTTTCGAACGGTCTATCATTTTGTCAAAAATCTGCTTTATTTAAGTAGTAAACGAGAAAAAACTAGAAAGCCTGTCGAATTCTGATGTCATTAGCCCGCCTCTCCGGAATTGGAAAGTAATTGTATCTAAACTTTTTCGCTGCTTATTACTTAAAGTATTCGTTAGCGCGTTTCCAACGGTCTATCGTTTTGTCGAAAAGCAGCAGTATTTAAGTAGTAAATGAGAAAAAACTGGATGGTCATAAACATCAGCAGTTATTGTCCCGTCTGTCTCTACCCGAAAAATAATTGCATCTATATTTTCTCATTGCTTTATACATATAGAGGTCGTTGAGACCTATCCGATGGTCTATAATTTATTTTAAAAGCATCTTTATTTTAGTAGTAAACGAGAAAAAAACTGGATGGTCATAAAAATTTGTTTAATGGCTGATAGAGAGCTTAGGATTTTAGTCAGCAAAAAAAAAAAAAAAAAAAAATAAACAATAGAAAAAAAACATAAAATAAATAATTTTTTATTAATCTAATCTTAATTTGTAGGAGTTTAGTTCTGTGCTTGGTCAGTGTAACATCGTGTCCGTCTTATTGATAAAGTTTTAGTGGTTATATGTAAAATTTAAGTGAGAATTTTTGCAAGTGTTCAGTTCAGACTTTAAACTAGCTACTACTAAAATTTGAAAAAATTCTGTCGAGTAGTTTCGTCATAATTAATGCATTAATATTTGATTTGATAACAGACATTTAATGCTACAGTACTGCAGGTAGTCTTGGAGGGGATAAAGAGGACTCAATCGAGAATAATAAACAGTAAACATTTTTCCGTGTTTAGTGCATCGACTGAGGACTTTATATTAAAAATGTTATATTATTTATGTTTTCCTTAAATAAGTATATCATATTAATGAATCATTAAACTTAATTTCACAAAATATTGATAAATTTCTAAGACGTGGCTCTAATTCAACGCCTAATATAACGAATAAAAATAGTAACCTTAAAAGAAGCTTAAGCTCTCCCGAATCTACTTCTAACCAACCGGATAAAAAATCTAACTCTGGCAAAATGGTGAGTAATGATGATATAATGCGTACTCTCAAAGAATTATCTGTCAAAATAAATAATCTCCCAACTAAAGATGACTTCAACTGTTTAAGTGAGGAATTGAAAACTTTAAGGGCTGAAAATGTTGCTTTGAGAGAAGAAATTAATTCTATTAAGGAGCGTGAACGTGTTCTGGAGAGCAGGCTGGAGAAATTTGAGAATCATGCTCGAAGAAACAATTTAATTTTAAAAGGATTAACATATAAAAAAGAAGACAATCTATGGGAAATCGTACAACACTTTTTCACTGATATTCTACAAATTAAAAATAAAATGGAAATATTAGAGGTTCGTCCTTTAGGAAATGAAAATATGAAAACAAGAGCAGTATTAGTGACGTTTAAGAAATTCTAGCCGTCTCAAGGGAACAGATTGGAAAATCAATCAGGACTTTTCACCAGAAATACGTAGACATAGATATAAATTATTCCGTCTGCAATGGGATATTAGAAAAGTAAACAATAATATTAAGCCCATAATTCGTTCTGACAAATTATTTATAAATAGCAATACATTTAGTTAGAACGAATTTAATGGTTTAATTTTTGAAGGTACTGCTGGTATATTGAAGCTAAATGAAATAACTGGTCATGATTTTTTTAATTTCATCAATAGTTTACTTATCTCAGATACATCCTCGCGAAATAGAAGCAAGTCTGCCAACATCACATCTTTATCAACTAGACAACAGTCAACTACATCTAATGTTGCAGATATTTGAGATTTATCCTGCCGCCAAATTTCTGGTAATGACCTAAATTATGTTAATTTTGTTTTATATAACATTGCAGGACTTAATAATAAAATAGGTGATTTATTTGTTTATTTTTTATTTTATTTAATTTTTTTTCATTTATTAGGTCAATTGATGTATTTTTTCTTTTTGAAACTCATATTGCTGATTATTCAAATCATTTTTCGGAATTTAGTCTTCTTTTGATATCTCCCTCTAAAGTTTGTAAGTAGGCCTAGTGGAGGAGCATTATACCGTATTAAAAATTAATTTAACCATAGTTTTAGATTTATTAAACTATATGGTATAGATTTGATTTTGTTTCAAAATATATATAATGCCAACTTACTTAAATTGTTCACAATAGGATAAAGATCCTTCTAAAACTTATTAATAGTACAAATGTAATTTTGATGAATTAGGTTTAGAATACTAATATGTTTTGTTTAATTATTCAAATTGTGTTTGATTTTAGTGTTTGTTGTTTAAAATTATCCTTCTTTTGGTAACTAAACTCCGGCAGGCGGTTCCCATGCCTTAATTGTTTATTGTATTTATATTTACTTTGTATAATTTTGTCAAATAAACTTATTATTATTATTATTATTAATCTTAATTTGTGGATGACAACCTGTTTTAAATTATTTTTAAATAATTAATTTTTAAAGAGAAAAGATTTGGCTCCGCCGGGAGTCGAACCCGGGTCTCCCCCGTGACATGTCCGTCTGTGGTGCAGTGGTTATCATCCGCGCATGTGATGCGAGAGACCCGGGTTCGACATGGGTCCGGACGGAGCCAAATCTTTTCTGTTCAAAAGATAAATTATTTAAAAATAAAATAAATAAAAAAACTCAAGAAAAAATATATTTAAACGAACCCTCAGCACATTTCTTTTCCCGTCTTCCGATTTTTTTTTTTAATAAATAATAAATGCCCCCTGCTCTTCTATAACCTTGCATTGGAGTTCAACCAGTGCTATGTAAAGAGCACCCCTAAATATTTTCCAGACGTTAATTCGACATTTTCAATTTCAAGAATTCCAAGTTCAGATTCGCCCTTTCTGAGAAAATGATCCATATACAAGCATTAATAATAGTAAAATCAGAAAACAAGATATGCCCTTCTAACTAAGGACTCGTTAAGTTCATTAATGGCCATCGCTGAAGGGATCTCGGACAATGAAATTGCTAGAAAAATGCTGCTTACCCAGTTTCCAGAAAGCCATAAGAGACAAACATTTTAAAATTATCTTTAATTTACTACGAGCCGCCAATTCACCTTTTATCGATTCACTTTCACGATAGATTTACAAGAAGCAACGTGCATTAAACAACAAGGAAGTATGTTGGTAAGTGAGAGTTGTGTTGCGTGCACCGCACCATATGTTTTTCAACATTTTAATTTTAACACACCCCACGTATTATTTATTGATAATTGTTATTTTAATGTTTCAATTAAAATTCAGATTTATGATTTATGAATTCACGGGCGAAAATCTAATAATACTTAAATTTTTCACACAAAAAAACTATAAGTTTTGTTAGTGTGAATAAGTTGGGTCAAACATTTATAAAAATTTTTGAGCATAAATAATATTTGAAAACATCCGAGAGAACAGTTTAGAGTTTGATTTATTCGGTATTACAGCTATTTATACATAAGCTTATAAAGCCCAACATCCATTTATATTTCATATAAAACTTTAATATTCATTAATCAAACCCTGTCCATCTTAAACTAAGTCGTTATCCAGGGTTCATATAATAAAGCATTAAAATACATAGCAGCCCAATCATAATCGTGGCAGAAGTGTCATGAAACAATTTCCATATAATACTAAGTCATATTTAACATGATTACAAACATTAGTAGCATTTTTAAAATTACAATAACAACAAAAATACCTCTGAAGACTAGAATGATTCAAATAAATGTATAAATACATAAGATAATATTAAAATATATACACAAATCATATAAATTAACTCGAGATAAATAAATATAATGATAGATTTGAGTAATTATAAGTAAATAAATTTGTAAATAAAAAAAAATTAACGAAACCAAAAGGGCGCATGCAAACTTGAAACAATACAAAGTTTAGAAAAGAGCAGCTTTTTCTAGGATATCCACTACATCATGACGTCTCACCATCGCTCCGTGAAACAAAAAGCGAGGGTTGGATGATATAATTGGTCCAAATCTCTTCTTTTTTTTTTGTCTTATTTTTTTCATTTTCTAAGTCTTCGGTGATTTAAATGAGTTTGCTATCATTTGAACCTTGGGGAACATTTACACATCAAGACGTTTCAGAAATCATAATTAAATGACATTAATTGGAGTGTTATTTATTAACAAGTTTACTACTGATTTGTTTACTGAAATAATGACAATAATTAATTATTTGATTTCGGGATACTGAGAGTAAAATGTCGATTTAATCATATCTAGCTGAAAAGTTTCTAAGAATTTCATAAATCTAATTGTGTCATTCCAAAAATAGCTGAATTATCCATTTATCTCGTTAAATAGCAGTGATATTCTGAGACTGTCTTTTCCCCAGAGCTTGATCCAATCTTCCTCATTACATTAATTCTTCCTTCGAATGAATAAACTCTTAAGAACATCAATATTGTTTCTTGGTAGCAGAAATTAGCCCTGTATCATTAATTTATATAAAACAATTCCACGAGTTTGACTTCTCGTCTCTCTTCGAGTCGAATGACTAATTTATGCCACTAAGTTTAAAAAACATTTAATAGGGTGTATAAAAAAAAAAAAAAAAAAAAAAAATACCATTTTATCGAATTCCAGAGTACAAAAGTCTGTAAATATTTTAATGCTATTTACTATTTGCCAATACTTAATAATCCCTTTAGAGCATTCTCTAAGCTTCTTTACTAATACTGGACTTCTTAAAAATTTCAAAGAAGATTCATGACCGTGTCCTACGAAATTCTCGTAATTTTAAGACATTTACAAAAAAATCACAGCTGCTGAAGCAACTCGTGAAATTATTAAATATGAAGGGGAAGGTGTCCTTGACCAGCGCATTGCGCGGCGTTGGTTTGGAAAATTTATAAGTGGAGATACGACGTTGGAAAGGAAGAAGGGCTCCGGGCGATCATTAATGGATATTGATGAGCTTCTGAAGAAAACTGTTGAGTCAAATCCGTCCACAAGTACTCGCGAACTTGCCAGGGAGGGAGGTGTGTCGAAAGATACTGTTAGTCGCCATCTTCTGTCCATGGGAAAGGTGAGAAAGACCAGTAGACCGGTCTCTCACGAACTTATTCCTCAACAATCAGATAAGCGGCTAGAAATTTGTGAAAATATATTGAAAAACGCTTGTGATATGAGATTTTATCGGACGTTTGTTACCTGTGATGAAAAGTGGGTTTACTGGCGAAATCCGAATACCCATAAGCAATCTGTAGATCGCAGTCAAACTGCTTTACCAGTTGCTGCAAGAGGGCAATTTGAAAAAAAAATTCCATGCTTGGCGTTTTTTGGAATTTTGAAGGTATCTTTCATCTCGAATTTGTTCCTGTTGGATGCTCTAAGAATTCTAAACTCTACTGCGAACAACTGGAAAGATCGTACGCGAAGTTGTCAGAGCGTATTCCTGCTCTGATCAATCGAAAAGCAGTTTTGTTTCAACAAGATAATGCTCGTCCACACACTTCTCGTCGAACCGAAGAAAAGTTAACAGAACTTCATGAATTTGAACTCCTGCCTCATCCAACATATAGTCCAGACCTCGCACCATCGGATTACTACTCGTTTCGATCCATGGCCCATTTTCTTCAAGGGAAAAAAATTGATAATGTTTATTTATACGGAATTATAAAATGCGGTCCAAGAGCTCTTTGACAGCCATCCCCAGGAATGGTATCAGCGTGGCATCGGGCAATCGGCTAGCAGATGGCTAATGACGGTTGATAACTATGGACTATACTTTGAGTATTAATTGTATTTTATATCAAAGAATTAATAAAATGAATATTTTGTTAAAAAACGGTTATTTTTTTTTATACGCACCATTATAATGACCTATTTCCTTATTTCAAATATTTTTAATTGGTAATATATTTTATAATCATACAGGATGCCCCAGATAAAACGACAACATTTCAAATATCTTGAAAAGGAGGCGTTTTAGAAAAACATTGTAAGTTATGAAAATTTGCATGGCTAGTTAAATTCTTTTCAAGCTAAGACGGTCCTTCAAAGTTGTGGTTCCCCTTTGACCCATCATTATTAAGAAGTTTTTAAATATGGCTTATAAAAAAAATTAAATGCTGTGATTTCTGATACATCATGTACTGATGTGGCTATCGCAGAGTTAGGCAAATTGTAATCAGAATAATGATTCATGAATATGAATAATTGGTAATCATAAAACAGATGAAAAATGAATAAGCATTATTCATGATCAGTACGGAGTATTTTTAATGATTATTGAGTGCTTATGGTATTCATTTGAAATGAATAATGAATAACTGATATTTAGTTATTTATGTTATTATCCTTGCATCATTTTGACTGCGAGCCACTGTGTATATATACACACACATATATATAATGTATTGAATCTCTGTCGTAATAAAGCCAATGGAATAAAAAGTGGCGGCCTTGTCAATACGTAAAGCTGTAACTCAGAAGCTATTTAGTCTACTGAGTCAGTTTTGGTCTCAAATTTTAGCAGATAAAATGTAGTTTAATAACGTACAAAATAGTTTTTTTTTGTCGAAAAAGTGATTCTTTATCGACAAAACGGAGAGTTTTGGGATGTTGAAGGTTCTTAACGCTCTAGGTACAGAATACTCTGTAAAGCTTTCTGCATAAACAGAATGCTTTCATTACAGGAAAAGACGTGATGTAATTTACGTGGCACATTCCTCTTTGTCACTATCACATTTATGTGATCACTACTAACTTAAATTTGTCCATCAGTTAAAGATTACAAAAGTATGAGAGAAATCAATGTTTTATCGTAACACAATTCAAGTGCAATTAACTAAAATAACAGATACTACACACTTAATAAATTTGAATGATTTTAAATGCCATTAAAGAGATCGACCTTATAAACTGCATATGTATACCCAAAGTTTAACGTTTAACGTTTAAAGCTTAAAGGTGGAAGATAGACCTATCTCAGAGGTGACCGTTAGAAAAGATAATAACCTTCTTGGTTCCAACCCCTAAGGCCATTTATTGCTCACGTAATTATTCATAAAAGTCATGAAAAACGTCGATCGCAGACACTTAGGCAAATGCTAATTACCCTATCAATAATACTTATTTAAAAGCAATATAATGAAAAAGGATATTACTTAATTCGTAATTTTATATAAATATTTATAATTGTTAGCAGATATTAGATAGTCCCTTTAATTCTTATATTGACATGAATACTTTTTTTTTTAAACGCCTACCCGCTACGAATGTTAATGCAGCAACATACAAAAGAAAAACTTGTTGGTTTAATCTGGTCCTAACTTACATATTGGCGAAAATAAAATTTTTGTTTTTTTTCTCTTCTTTTACGGAACATATTTTTATTATATTCCTACATCGCATGAAACAAGGTGCACCATCACTTACATATCTGTCAGTTTTATTTTTAGTGAAAGTGCCTGCATATTTTTACTGTACTATTTTAACTCCATTTTATTATTGTTTGAAAAGATCACAATTTTCTTAAATTAATGCGATGTGATATATAGACAGAAAGTTAATGACCATTTTTTGGCTTAAATGCAATGAAACGCTGTAATATCCGATTTCCAATATATCACTTAGTTTTCTAGCTTTTGTGATTAAAATATTTTAATGAAAACAAGATTTAAGTTTTTTTTCGGAAAGCCTGTCCCTAGTTTTTTTAACGGTCCCTAAAAAGGGCCTTAGAGGATCAAAGCAAATCAATCAACGCAAATTTTAGACTTCTTTTTATTTTTACTATTTTAAAAATTTAAATAATTTCTTCAAATTTCCCTTTACTATTCACAATGTATAGTGTAATAGTCAGTAATATTAGAGGATCAGAAACACTACGATTACTTTTTTATCCCCTTGTGCTCTAGAAAAAATAAGGATTTTCTTATATCTTATATATTAATTTATCATGTACCTACTACCCAATATCTTATATATATATATATATATATATATATATATATATATATACTGATAAGTATATAAGTTGAGTAGAACTTAAGTTGCGGAGTGCCATTACAGCTATTTCTACCAAGCCAAAATTTATCTTCACAAATCTTTGTTTATAAATATAAATTACAAACATTAGGATAGAATTGAAATTACTTAAAAGATTGTTTGAGATCAAATCCCAAAATTAAACTAAAAGTTTTAAATAAATATACACTTCTAAGGTCACAGTGAAAAGGATGCAAAATTAAAAACATCCAAAAAATCAAAATTTGAGTATTTTGTAGGTAAGCCATTATATTTTATTACCCCTTTCAAACGATTGGGCATGGATTGGACGAGCTTTTCTGAGTAAGGTGGGCTTATCTTGTCCTATTCTTCTTGAAGCGCCTTTTTGAGATCTTCTCTGTTTGATATCTTATGTTTCCTCACTTCTGTTTCTTATTTGCTCCATGAATTCTCTATGGCGTTTATATCTGGTGATTGGGGAGGTGGTTTTGTAGTTTTGGGGCAATTATATGAACACCATTCTCTTCCAAGATAAGAAGAATGCTTGGGATCGTTGCCACTATAAAAAGCAAAATTATTTATTATTCAAGCTCGGTTGTAGTTACTTTAAAAAAAATTGTTCAGGGTGTGACAATATAAATGTTTATCAATTGTTCCCTCAAAATAATGAATATTTCCTACCCCTGAGGCACCAATACATCCCCAAACCATGACATGACCCCCTCAAAGTTTGATGATCGGGCGAAGATTTTTTTCATGGCGCTTTTCATATGCCTTTCTCCAGACGAAACCTCTTCCATCAGAGCCTAACAAATTAAATTTTGACTTTTCCGAATACAGAAGTCCATTTTGTTATCCTTAGCAAAACTGATTCGATGCTTTTTATTTTTGTCACTGATATAAGGGTTTTGTCTACCATTGTATTGATTTTTTCTTAAGACCCTTCAAATGGTTTCAGCCCATACGATTTTATTTAAATGTTTTTTAACTTATGTGGTCAACTTTGGAGTACCATATTTTGCATTATTTGTTATTTGGCGCAAAATCCTCATTACACGTTGATCATTACCACTAAAAAATGTTTTGCACTCACACTAAGTTTTCTTATCATTCTATTTTTGTTTTTAAAATTTTCAATAATATTTTGAACGGTGGCATAACTCCTATTGATAGTAGAGGCGATTTTTCGTTACGTTTTGCCCTTTTTTAAATTGTTAATCACTATTTCTCGTTTACGAATAGTTGTGTGCGCACCCATTTTAAGCAAATGCTTGAACTATACTGATTACTTGTATTGAGCTAGAGGGAGTGTATGATAGCCTCCCCAAATACGATGCAAAAATAATCCTTGGTGACTTTAATGCCAAGGTAGGGAAAGAGGAAGTCTATAAACCAACTATTGGAGCGCACAGTAGACACGATGAGTGTAGTGAAAATGGTTTACGAATGGTTGATTTCGCGATATCTAGAAACATGAGAATAAGTAGCACTTACTTTGCACACAAGGAAATACATAAAGAAACATGGGTATCGCCTGATGGACAAACCAGGGATCAAATCGACCATATACTCGTTGACACAAGACATTCCAGTAGTGTTTATGATGTACGCAGCCTGAGAGGGGCGGATTGTGACTCAGACCATTTCTTGGTAAGGATAAAGTACACGAACGAACGAAAAATAGCAACGAGGAGACATGATACATCCCAGAAAATGACACTGCAAAAGTTAGAGAAACTTAAAATTCCGGAAGTCGCCAAGCGTTTTGAAGAAAGTGTGACGAAAGAATTCCAGTAACACCAGGAACAAGATACAACAATTGAGAGAAAGTGGGAAAAGATAAAGCACACACTAAGAAAGGTTGCAGAAAGTGTGATAGGACCAAAACCCCCACTAGATTAAAGAATGCCTGGTATGATGAAAAATGCGAAAATGCAGTGCGGGAAAGAAATGAAGCAAGAAAGAAAATGCTACTCCGGAGAACGAGAAGAACTGTGGAGGAGTATAATCAGAAGAGAAGGACAGTTGGATCTTTGTGCAGAAAGAAAAAGAGGCTATGGGAAACCAAAAGACTGGAAGCAGTGGAAGAAAACTTCTCGGCCAAGGAATCGAGAAAGTTCTACATGGGGGTGAGTATTTTCAAAGATGGATTCAAACCCCAATTAGAAATGTGTAAAGATAAGGAGGAAAACATTATAGGAGACAGAGCAGCAGTCCTTGAAAGATGAGCTGATCACTTTCAGGAACTCCTCAACGCTCAGAGGAACTCAGATACAGCTATGCCAGGACCAACTCAGAGACGTGCCCAAGAAGATGCTGATGAAGAGATAGCTGAAATAATTCAGACACTCCATAGCAATAAGGCACCGGGAATAGACCAGATCCAAGGAGAACTGCTAAAGTATGGTGGGACTGCAGTGATTGATCAAATGTTCGATCTAATCTTTGAAATATGGATAAATGAAGAAATGCCCCCAGGAATGGAGTACGATATTGCTATGCCCCATATATAAAAGATGTGATAGGCTTGCATGCAAAAACTATAGAGGCATTGCTCTACTTAATGCTGCTTATAAGGTTTTATCTGTTGCAATCCACAATAGAGTGCTTGTGTGGATGGAAAGATTGGTTGGAGAATACCAAAGTGGTTTCCGACCTGGGAGGTATACAATGGACCATATATTTTCACTGAGGATAATGCTAGAAAAAGCATATGAATTTGACATCGAACTGCATCACTTATTTGTGGACTTGAAAGAGGCCTATGATCTAATCGATAGAGGAGAACTAATGAGGAATCTTCAAGGCTTGGGTATGCCAATGAAACTTGTCCGACTCATTGGAATGACCCTAACAAATACAAAGTGTCAGGTTAGTCTCCAAAATCATATATCCCGAGAATTCGATATCTCGAATGGCCTCAGGCAAGGAGACCCATTGTCACCTGCATTGTTTAACCTTAGTTTAGAAGTGGCAGTAAGAGCCATTAGGAGAACCCCAGGGGGAACAATTATGAATAAAATGACACAGCAAATGGCCTATGCAGACGATATAGTCATAACAGGAAGAACACTAGCATCGATGGCTGGCGCCTATGAGGAACTTCAGGAATCTTCCAAGAAACTCGGTTTACAGATAAATGAACAAAAGACCAAATATATGAGATCTTCGCGAAAGGCAGATCACCGTGAGGGGCAAACGGTAGAAATATGTGGACAAAGCTTTGAAGAGGTCGACAAATTTAAATACCTAGGATCTGTGGTCACAAATAAAAATTAAATAAAAGAAGAAATAAAGGCGAGATTGGCTTCAGGTAGTAGGTGTTTGTATGCACTCCAGAAGTTGCTCCGTTCCCGAAATATCTCACGGAAGGCCAAGATAAATATATACTGCACAATCGTTAGGCCAACTGTGACATATGGCAGCGAGGCGTGGGTATTGACTAAAGAAAACGAACAAGTCATTAGAATTTGGGAAAGAAAGGCTCTCCGAATGATTATTGGACCGGTATGTGAGTCAGGGCAGTGGAGACCAAGGAGGAATAGGGAGTTAATCGACCTTTTTGGTGAGCCCGATATAGTTGTACTCATCAAGACGGCAAGAATAAGATGGCTTGGCCATGTAGAGAGAATGCCAGAAAACCGCATACCAAGAAAACTATTATACGAGAGACCAGGAGGAAAGCGGTTAAGAGGAAGACCCCGTCTGAGGTGGCTGGAGGACGTGGAGGCAGACTGGAGTGAGGAGATGGAGAGCGGAGGCGGCAGACAGAGGAAGTTGGATGAGGATTCTTTCGGAGGCCAAAGTCCTTCATGGGCTGTAGCGTCAATGGATAGATATATCTACTCACGAAAATAAGTTTCGATTAAAAATTTGGTTTCTGTCGGGCAATAAGATATATATATATATATATATATATATATATATATATACATATATATTTTAAGGAATAGTGCAATTACATAGCTTCTAAGCCTGAAACTATACCAGAAACCTTTTCCGGAGTATCTTGACGAATGGATGAATGGTAATGCATAAAGGACTAACACATTAATATACATATATTTAATTCTGTTTTTCTTCTAATCTAATGAGGACAAATCGTGGACCACTGAAAACAAGGTTTTTTATTTATTTTTAATATTATAATACAAATAAATAAATAGTTAACGATTTTTTAGCCCTCACATTAATGATGAATAAAATGCAATTGAGTTATTTAACTTTCAATAATATTGAATTTTACGATAGGTGATTAGAATTTAAACAGATGAATAATTTTATATTAAAAACGGCCTAAATCGCATATATTATATATAAATTAAAATAAATGAATAATCTTGGATGTTATATTAGTGTCGAAACCGACTATTACGACTTGTACTTTCAAGCCAATTTATAGACCTCGGCTAATGTGGAACTTTTATTATATTTTAAGCTTTTTAACTAATAATTTATCATATGGAGTTTATAAGCCAAAGTGTTAAGTTGTGCTAACTGTGCTCTCTGACTTCAAACCGATAAGTTATAGTTTGAAGTCGTTATTCAGTATTTATCTTGTCGTTATTTGGTATTTATGTAGTTTTAGAATCATTATACTAATTGTTAAGTTAGATTTTAAAGTAATATTTAGAGTAGTGTTTAATTATTAGAAGGTAAGGTTAGGTTAAGGGCGTTTAAAATCAATAACAATGCTAGAACCCACAATTTCTCTAACAATTCTTAACAACCTCTGATCCCTACTTTCCAATACAGATCTATCCCATATATCCCCATTCTCTCCCACAAAATTAAAAAAATCCCTTTCATCTAGTTTCCCACACATATGCCTAGTATTAAAAAATAACAACAAATTAAATAATATGTATACCAAACTCAAAGACCCAGTACCACTCCTAGACAGTGTTCCACGCTTAATTGCAACAATTAATATATTGGTGAAACCAAAAATTATTTTTAAAAACGGATTTACCAACATAAATACAGTATTTCCACGGGTAATTTGTCTACGTCATAATTAGTAGAACGTGCCATCGCCCACAACCATTCCTTCGACTTCGAGAACCCCATCATATTAGCTACTGTACCTAACCACGATAAACGACTCCTCTCATAATCCATTTTCATCCATCTGGAAAAGAATAACCCTGTAAATCATAAAACAGATAAAGAGATAATTTCATCCATTTATTCTAACATCTTCCGCATCCTCAAATCCTAATTTTGATTTCATAGGTATGCGCAATTATTGATGATCCTCTTGTATTATTATTATCTTTAGTATTTTATAACTTTCTTCTGTATATTTTTTAATTTTTTATGCATGGTTACCTTATGTATTATCTCAGGTTTGTGTTATTATTGAGTCCAGACATAACAATTTGTATACAGTACCATCTATTTTGTTTGTTTATAATATTTTAATTTCACTCAGTTGTCATCAGAGTTGGGCAAATTGTAATCTGAATAATTTTTAATGAATATGAATAATTGGTAATCATAAAACAAATGAAAAATGAATAACCATTATTTATAATCAGTAAGGAGTATTTTTAATGATTATTGAGTTTTTATGGTATTCATTTGAAATGAATAATAAATAACTAAATACCAGTTATTCATTATTCATTTCAAATGAATAAATAAGCACTCAATAATCATTAAAAATACTCCGTACTGATCATGAATAATGGTTATTCATTTTTCATCTGTTTTATGATTACCAATTATTCATATTCATTAATCATTATTCAGATTACAATTTGCCCAACTCTGGTTGTCATGTAGCCTTTCACTTCAAAAGCGTTGGGTTTCACCCGTCATAAACCTTAGAAGTCGGCAAACTATCCCCTACCACTACCTCTTACCTTATTTTACCTTCAGTCTTTGTATCTACCTTGACTCAGAAGGTAAATATCAGATTCTATTTTATCTTCCTAACCAGATATATCTTTAAATATTCATGTATAATGCTTACCATCTTTTATATTATTATCAGTTCTGTAAAATATTCATTTATTGTCATCCTCTAGTATAGATACTCATATATTTGTTTCCTTTTAGCCCTGATGAAGATCCTCAAGTTGGATCGAAAGTTGGCTTTCGAAAATAAAAATTTTTTCAAACTGAAAATCCTGATCATCATTTAACCTATCGTAAAGATTAACAGTTGACTATCACTCACCTCAACGAATGTTTTACTTACTACATCTGGATAATTACATACTAGTGTATAACTGCATGATAAGATCCATTCCTCTTATTTTTCCTATCCCGTCCCAAACAACCTTACTAGGTCTAGAAGAATTAATCGACTCAATAAACGATTTCCACGATTCTTTTTTCTTGTCGTTGACAATTCTTCTACAAATAGCTGTTTGCCGCTTATACTCGACATGATTTTCTGGATTCATATTTTTTCTAAATTTCTTAAAAGCATTTCTCCGATTTTTAATAGCGCTCTTCGCAATCGTTATCGAACCAGGGGACAGGATGTCTTTTTAAATAACCCTTGGTTTTTGGAATGGATGCCTCTGGCTGTCAGTATGACATCCGTTATAGCTGTGCATCCATCTTAACGGGCAGGCTTGTTGGCAAATTTCGAGGCGGGGCTGCTAAAGAAGTAAATAAAGGCCAATCTGCTTTTTCTAATTTCCACCGCGGTACTCTGTTATTATTACAATTAGCATTTCCGAATTTTAATCGTATGGGGAAATGATCGCTGCTGTAAGTATCAGGGAGAACTGTCCAATCTAAACTATCAAATAGTGAAATGCTGCAGAAAGACAGGTCTATAGAGGAAAATGTTACAGCACCTCCCGGAAGCTACATTGAATTAGCTTTTGAGTTTTTTAACCACATTTGGGCCAGTGGTGTTTTTTCGAGTAATTGGAGTCAATCTATTGTGGTTCCCGTTTTAAAGATGGAAAGATGGGTCAAGTAAGCGCCAACCACCTAGCTATAGGACAATTTTTCTTACAAGTTGCCGCTGTAATATAATAGAAAGAATGGTAAACAAGAGGCTCATGCAGTTACTGGAAAAGCACCAACTTCTACAAAACGTTCAATGTGGTTTTCGTAAAGGTAAGTCAACTGTCAAAAAGAAGCCGTAGCTGTATATTTCGACATCCATAAAGCATTTGACTAGACGAATAAATTCTTCATTTTAAAAAGTCTCCATTTTTTAGTGTTTAGAGGTTTTCTTCCAATATTTATCCAAAAATTTCTTTCTCGGCGCTCATTTCGGGTCCGAATTGGAACATCAATGTCCAAAGAATGCGAACAGATGTGTGGGGTACCCCAAGGATGTGTACTGAGCATAACCTTATTTGCCTTGGCCATCAGAGACTTGGGGCTAAATCTTCCAGGGGGAATTAAAGTAATGCTTTTTGTCGACGACCTCGCAATTTTATACAGAGCGAAAAATATCCCTGCTATTAAAAAGACACTCAAAGATGCACTTAATCGTATTGATGGGTGGACAAGATCATTAGGCCTTCGCTTTTCCCCAGAGAAAACAAAATGTGTTTACTTCAGTAAAAAGCGAAAGACATCGCCATCACCAGAACTCTATTTAGGAAATTTTAAATGAACATTTGTCAATGTTTGTAGGTTTTTGGGATTATTATTTGATAGTCGTCTCTCCTGGGAACATCACAAAAAATCATGAAAAGAAAAATGCTTAGGAAAGTTTAAGATATTGAAAGTACGGAGCAGAACAAACTGGGGAGCCGACAGAAGCACTACTAAAAGTATATCAAGCCCTGATATACCAAATTAGATTACGGCAGTTTTATCTATGGCTCAGCCCGTGAATGTACCCTCGCCAAGCTGGACATAGTGCACCATACAGGAATACGCCTTGCTACTGGAGCCTTCAGGATGAGTCTGTGGGTGGAATCCGGCTTACCACCTTTGCTTTTAGAATAAATTAGAAAGGCCGTCAGTGCTAAATCATTTATTTTTAGAAGACGAAAATCTGCTATCTAAGCTCAAATGTGGCTCAAAAAAATATTAGGGGCATGTCAAGTTATGAAATAATTCACGTTCTGCTGAATAATTTCAATATTAGTTTGTTCCATCACCAATTCCATCTATGATGGCTAATTGTCTCATTTTTTTTTAAGTTACGATAACGTTTCTAGCTGGTGGCACACAGGCTTTGCTATTGTCTAGATAGGAGAGTCTAGTTATAAAAATCTTTAAGATAGGCACTTATTAGGAATTATTTCCATCATTCATTTTCCAGTTAATTTTTCGATTTTTTACACTTTTCCACTTGCTTAAATTGTGGGTTGTCATTGTTTCCTGTGTATTAACTGAAATGTAGTAGAATAATGCGTTATCCAAGAGCCAGATTGTCTTAAGTCAATTTTCATTGATTTTGAGGTTTCGATCGATCTTGATTAAATCGAAAGACATTTAAATATTCGATTTTCTAAAGGTTGCCGAAATTTTCAGTATTTGCTGTTCTTGAGAGCATAAGTGTGTTGTTAAGAGCCTATGTACAATAATAAATGAATGAATTTTATTGAAACAGACAGTGAAAATGATCTTGAATGTGTTTGTGGGTTTTCCTCATTCGACGTAGTCATCTCTCAGGTACCAAAATAACTAACATAAATATTTTCTATTGTATTTCCCAATTAATGAAAATTTCCTAGGACACTTTTCACATACATACATTACATTATTTAAAAAATAAATAAAAAATTCAATGTTTGCTGATGTTCATCCATTAAATAAAAACTGCAAAATAAATGTTGATATCTCCCAGAAACAATCTCTTTGTATGAAAGTCCCCTCAGCAAAAATTTGGCAGCCATGAAAATGCTTAAATGGATCAATGCTGTTAACTGTGAACAACGAAAAATACTTTATAAATTTAGGAAATATAAAATCGTTCCAGAACATACCTATAGCTTTTGAACGACATAAGTCTTAATATTTTTCACGCGGTGCAGTTTATGTACCTGAACTAATAAACTGCACAGTTCAGGAAATAATTTCTGAACTTGAAAAGGGCGTAGTACAGGTAAAAAGAATTTTTAAGAAAATTAATAACGAAAATAAACCAACTCCTCTATTGGTACTGACCTTTGAAAAAAACGAACTACCTGAAAGAATACTTTTAGATTTCTTGTCTATAAGAATAAGAGAGTATGAGCCCAAACCAATGCTTTGTTTTTCATGCTACAAATATAGACACACCAGCAAACATTGTAAAGTTATGAATTGTGGGAAGTGTGGAGAAAGTTCACACAAATCAGATTGTTGTTCAAATCCCCCGAAATGTTTAAACTGCCAAGGAGCTCATCCAGCCAGAGTTGGGCAGTAGTTAACTACATTTGTAATTATCTACACAGAAAATTACATGTAGTTTGTAGTTGGAAGCGCGCAACTACTATTTTTCAACTACCAGTTAAGTAGTTGTAATTTAAAACTACAACTACAGTAGTTGGGAATGGCAAATACAACAAGTAGTTGTAAATGTAGTTTTAGAGCGGCAACTACAATTGCTAAGCAACGTCTAATTAAATCACATGTTTTTGCTATTACTTTCACTTACCTATATATGAAATATATAGTAAGTGGAAGTATTGCGATCGTGAAAAATTTCGACTTCCGGTTTTCAACGGAAATACACGTTTTGGGACCCCCTGAGTCGAAATAACCAAGTCCCGCGAAATGGTCTGTGTGTGTGTGTGTGTGTGTGTGTGTGTGTGTGTGTGTGTGTGTGTGTGTGAACAGACTAGCTCAAAAACTATAAACCGTGGGAACCTGAAATTGGGTATTTAGTGTAGGTATATGCCCGCGATATGACAGCAAAAATTTCATCTAAATTGCTCAAAGGGAGGGGGTACTTTATTTAATAACTTTTTACGTTTTTTTCGATTTTCTCTAAAATTCAATATCCGAGTTTCATAGACACGATAAAATCGCTCATAGTAAGAAAATTTGTGAAAGAGTAGTGTAATATAAAGGTGTGGATTGGGATCAGTAAAGGAGATTAACTCCAGAGGAATACGAAATGAGCCAGAGCCAGGGAGTCTATCCTTGGTAAAGTTGGACAATGATGAATCCAAGGTATAATGGCAACCATTCGGAAGAACTAGAGGAGTAAGCGCTTCATTATCAAGCTCTCTCGGAAAAGAGACGATTGCATTAAATTTTCAAGAGGCAGGGAAACGAAAATAGGCAGCGTTTGTAATAACAGCTTCTGTTTCCTTGTAAATATTCTATGGGCCCGAACCTTTCTCATTCCCAATAAAATGGAAAACTAACAAGGAAAGGCGTCAAATATGTTTTCATTAGCTACATGTAAATAGGCTAATTGAGAAATGTATGTAAAGTTTTTATTTAGTATTCTTTCAGGGCACACATTATGTGATATTGGCGTAGAAGGGATAATAGCAAACTGTCAGATTCAAAATGGTTTGATCGTCGCATACTAAACATTCGTCGTTGTCGCGGCGAAACCTTCCAAGTGACAAAAAGATAAATTTACAGGAGAAGCAAATAACTGATTTGTAAATGATTTAATAGTAACTTTTTCACAGAAAAAGAAATGGGCAATTCAATGTATACCGACACAATAAAATCTTATAATTCTTACCGCGAAATTGTACAATCAAAGCAATAAAAAACAAAAATATGTAATTTCTAATCGTATTATTTACTCATGGGTGGTAAAATCTTCTGTACAATGATATCAAAATCACGTTTTAGATTTTTTGTCACATAGTAGGTTTCACAGCGACGATATATTCTAGTATTGAAAGCATTGTTGGAAACACCGATTAGGAGTGGCCGAACATCCACTTTATCCTTATATATATAAAAATCTCGTGTCCGAACTCAGAAACTACTCGACAGATTTTAATAAAATTTGGCTCAATGTGTATAGTTTTGTCCAACTTAAAAGATAGGATAGTTTTTATCTTGATTATTGACCACAATATTTCTTTTATTAGGAATTATTGCAAATACAGTAGGTCGTGTTTCGATTTATTAACATGGCGTCATATGTCGATTTCATAACGTTTTTGTTTAAAAGCATGCTACTGTAATACGGATTATCATTATTATAATTTTGTATTGTGTTATGTGAGTGCAGTTATTTGTTCCTATATTATTATTTTCCACAGACAAATAGTAATACAAATCTTTGTATTTATTGTTAATTTTCCTTAACAAATAAATAAATCAAGAAAAGGTTACAATAAATTCTCAAAAGTGTAGGTAATTTTTCTTCCTTTTCCTTTTTTATTTGTATTTATATTTAAATTACTAGCTAAGTGCTGAAACGCTTTGCTGTGGCCCACCCTGATATCAATCTTGCTTCAGCAGCGGTGTACGGATCGCGGTGTGAGTTGTTTGAAGTTTCGGCACCTTTAAGAAGAGGATTAACTAACAGCTTCTGTCTGTTGCCGCCCGGCTGTCTTCCAGGGAGTACCCTATAAGACTATTTTTGTTGTTTATTTTATGCTTTTGTATTCATTTTCTTTTCTTTTATATTTATTGATTATCTATAAAATATCATAATAATTTTATTCCTATTTAGTTGTTGTTGTTGTTTCTTTTTTTAGTCTTTTTTATGCTTTTGGCAATCATTTTATTTTCTTTTATTAATTTTTTAAACCATTTAAAATTTCAAATTTAATCCTAGTTTGTTAATTACTTTAATTTTTGTCTCTTTGGTCCGTTATATCTGTCGACCAAATGGCGGCCGCACTTAAGGCTAAACCGCTTGATATTCAAGAAAATTTATTTAAAATCAAGGGACAGTGGTCTAAGAAATATGTTAGTAAGCTTAGAAATGAATACGGATAACAAAACTTTTAAAGACTTCAGCCCTTTTAGCGTATGTAGATTCATTAAAAGATATAACCTACAAGTCCAGGTAAAGTTTATTAAAAATGGATCAATGCTGTTAACTGTGAACAACGAAAAATACATTATAAATTTAGGAAATCGTTCCAGATCATACCTATAGCTTTTGAACGACATAAGTCTTGAAATTTTTCACGCGGTGCAGTTTATGTACCTGAACTAATAAACTGCACAGATCAGGAAATAATTTCTGAACTTGAAAAGGGCGTAGTACAGGTAAAAAGAATTTTCAAGAAAATTAATAACGAAAATAAACCAACTCCTCTATTGGTACTGACCTTTGAAAAAAACGAACTACCTGAAAGAATACTTTTAGATTTCTTGTCTATAAGAATAAGAGAGTATGAGCCCAAACCAATGCTTTGTTTTTCATGCTACAAATATAGACACACCAGCGAACATTGTAAAGTTATGAATTGTGGGAAGTGTGGAGAAAGTTCACACAAATCAGATTGTTGTTCAAATCCCCCGAAAAGTTTAAACTGCCAAGGAGCTCATCCAGCCAGAGTTGGGCAGTAGTTAACTACATTTGTAATTAACTACACAGAAAATTACATGTAGTTTGTAGTTGGAAGCGCGCAACTACTATTTTTCAACTACCAGTTAATTAGTTGTAATTTAAAACTACAACTGCAGTAGTTGGGAATGGCAAATACAACAAGTAGTTGTAAATGTAGTTTTAGAGCGGCAACTACAATTGCTAGGCAACGTCTAATTAAATCACATGTTTTTGCTATTACTTTCACTTACCTATATATGAAATACGATAGGTTAAATAATGGTCAGGATTTTCAGTTACAATGATATTTATTATGGTAAGCCAACGTTTCGATCCAACTTGTGGATCTTCATCAGGGCTACTGAGTCCAGGTGGATACTAAGACTCAGTACTGGGTCTTAGTATCCACCTGGACTCAGTAGCCCTGATGAAGATCCACAAGTTGGATCGAAACGTTGGCTTACCATAATAAATATCATTGTAACTGAAAATCCTGACCATTATTTAACCTATCGTAATTGAAGAACAGTTGACCATCTCTCATCTCTACTTGTATATATGAAATATATAGTAAGTGGAAGTATTGCGATCGTGAAAAATTTCGACTTCCGGTTTTCAACGGAAATACACGTTTTGGGACCCCCTGAGTCGAAATAACCAAGTCCCGCGAAATGGTCTGTGTGTGTGTGTATGTGTGTGTGTGTGTGTGTGTGTGTGTGTGTGTGTGTGTGTGTGTGTGTGTGTGTGTGTGAACAGACTAGCTCAAAAAGTATAAACTTTGGGAACCTGAAATTGGGTATTTAGTGTAGGTATATGCCCGCGATATGACAGCAAAAATTTCATCTAAATTGCTCAAAGGGAGGGGGTACTTTAATTAATAACTTTTTTCGTTTTTTTCGATTTTCTCAAAAATGGCTCTAACGATTTTGACTAAACTGAGTATTTGATCTATTTGTATGCCCGAGATGTGACTGTAAAAATTTCATCAAAATTGATCAACCGGAGGGGGGACTTTACTTAGTAAATTTTGTATCAATTTCACGTGTTTTTTTTATTTTCTCAAAAACGGTTTTCATGATTTTTATCAAACTGGGTATTTGATGTATGTATATGCCGAAGATGTGATAGCCAACATTTCATCTAAATTGATCAACCGGAGGGGGGACTTTACTTAATAAATCATTTTCACGGTTTTTTTTATTTACTCAAAAACGGCTTTAACGATTAACAAAAATAAGATATGAATGTAGAAAAATGTGTGACTTTGGGAAATGATATTTAGCAAAACACGTCAATTTCTAATCTAAGTAAGTTGGTAAGTGAAAGTTGTGTGTTGCGCGCAGGCACCAGATTTTTTTTTTTTTGTGTTTATAACAATACTTGTGAAATAAAAAATAATTAATTTTAGATATTTTATTAACACTCGTTATTACGCCAAATACGTTTAATAATCAACAGTGATAACATGGGGTACAAAAAAAAAAGTTATTTTCTGAAGAATTTTTTTTGTTAATGGTTTTAATTAACGTTTATATTAATTCTACCTCAAAATTATACACTTTCTAATTTACTTTTTTTCTTGTTCTTGAAGTAAGCGATTTGAAAACATCTATATAAGTATTATTAACCTTTGTTTTTAAGTTGTTCCAATCCTAAACTATATTTTACTTTGTATTCACATAGGTAGCATTATTGCTTACATTCATTAAGTACATTTTATGACATACATTATATTAAGTAATTTGTTCTTGGTCCATTGGAAAATATGAGAAATTCTTTAATCAATGACCCCAATAGAATTGGTTTAATGTGTGATTTAATCGGTCATCTCCATTATTTTAGCAAAATATTTTAATAATATTAAATTTTTTGATGGATTCATGTTTTCTGAACGTCGACTCATCACTCTCATTCCAAACGAGCTTTATTCAATACCACAAGAAATTGTCTTCATAGCCGAAACCTAGCCTTCACTGCAACCTAGGCGCCTGTCCAGCTCGTTGTCTTACCGAATGAAATGGGGGGGGGGGGGGAGAGGGGGGCATTAAAGAATGTATTGCGTAGCATTGCTTCCTAAAGTTTCACTGTAGAGATTTTGTCTTGGGAGACAAGGAAGTCGTAAGGACCATTCTGCGGTTGACAACGTCTCTTAAAACCCCCTCCAAAAAATAGCCGTTAAGCAATCTGTCAAGTTTTTGACATACAATAAAAGCGACATTTCTCAATCGCCTGGTGATGTGTGATGTCAAATCTTATTTGAGACAAGAAGGCTACAACCCATCTTGCACCTGGAAAGAGTTATGGTCAGGATTTGGTGGTCTATTGTCGATGTTATCCTCTGTAACAGTGGTACTCAACTTAGGGCGCGACCACCAGGAAGGCACGGCGAAGGGATCCCGAGCTGCGTTGTCACAGAGTGAAAGTAATCTAGGAGTTACATGCAAGAAACCGATAAAATTTTGAGGATTTTATTCTACTAAGCTTAAACAATAATTTCACGTTTTGATTAGCTTCTCTACACACGAAAGAACTAATTTTTCTTTTCGCTAATTAAGGAGCTCGTTTTCTTGAGAATTCGTATTTTTAGAACATTTATATGTAAAGTTTTAAAAATGGAGTAGCCCTATAGCGGGCGTTGGAACATGAGCATAATCCCTATTTCCGCTAGAATTAATGGCACAAATTGTCGTTGATTGTTAATCGGTTTTGGCGCAACAATTTAACCGATTTTAACTTTGAGCAACTCACTCATTTCATTTTAAACTGAAATGATAATGCTTGAAAATAGTAAAATTTTCCTGACGATGACTAGTGTTTGAGTTATAAGCAGAAAAGTTCGATTTCGTTTGCATATAAAAAATTTTATGCTAACCATTTAGCCGCAAAATTTTTTTACCTATAATCAGTGATCATTTTTGAACTAGATGACATAACCCTTTTGTAATATAATGAAATATTACTTAAATAGGAAATATATTCATGTTTCCCAACTTCTGTAGAATCACCTATATTTTTTTTTTTTTTTTTTTTTTTTTTTTTTTTTTTTTTTTTTTTTTATTAATTATAAAATTGTACAACATATATATTTACAAGTTTTTACATGATTTCGGATATATTATCCTTAAAATCAACAATTTATATTAATTTGATGATTATTTATAATGCAAACAAAGGTAAAAATTATAAGACAGTAGGAAAAAATAAGAAAAAACCTACACAAAATAAAAATAAACTAAAAATAAAAAGAGTTAACTTAATTTAAATGAACACAATTATCTTCATAAAGTAATAAATAAATACATAAACAAGGAAGAAATAAAGACATCAGCAATGATTAGTTTAATAATATATGTTTGGTTCGTTTGTGAGTGTAGCGTTTGAGTGAGTTTTTGCTATAGTTTCCTATTTCTTGTATTAATGGGTTTGTGGAGGCTGTTGTATTTCTGAAATATTTGGAGGTATGTGATAACACAAATTGTTCGATTGTGGGCAGATCTAGGTCTTTGAGCATGGTAGATATTTTCGTGTAACGGGGATAGTTGTTAATGATTCTCATGCAAAGGTTCTGTATTCTTTCAAGTTTTTTATAGTTGGTTTTACAGGTTGAACTCCATACAGGTGAGGCATAAGTTATTAGTGAACGAACTACGGATTTATAAATAATAAGCTTGAGCGTTGGGCTAAGTTTGGATTTTTTATTGAAATAAGGGAACATTTTGTAAATAATTTTTTTTGCCGCATCAGTTTTCTTGTTTATGTGTTCCGTGAAAGTGAGGGATTTGTCAAGCGTTAAACCAAGATATTTAACAGATTTTGACCATGGTATGCGGGTTGAGTCAATATTAATTTCGTGGTTTAAATGAGGTCTGCGTTTTGTGAAAATTATTGCTTCTGATTTGTTGGGGTTGATTTTTAATTTCCAATTGAGACAATATTTGTTTACTTTTTTGTAATGTTGCTGTAGTCGATTTACTATTGTATCTATTCTGAAGGAAGAGGTGTATAAAGCTGTGTCGTCAGCGTACATAGATCTAATTACATGTGGGTGAGATGGAAAATCGGATGTGTATAGGTTGAATAGGATTGGGGAAAGACAGGAACCTTGTGGAAGACCAGCAGCGATAGGAAGAGTGCTGGAGGTTGCATTATTAATTTGAATATAGAATTGTCTGTTGGAGAGATATGAATGGATGATATGGACTAAATATGGTGGGAATTTGAATTTGATTAATTTGTGTATAAGGCCATCGTGCCAGACGGTGTCAAACGCTTTTTCGAGGTCTAATAGAAGCATACCGGTATGTTTTTTTTCGTTAAAGCCTTTGGTTATGAAGTCTGTGAGGCGTGCCAACTGGTCAATTGTGGAGTGGTGCTCCCTGAATCCAAATTGTTCATCTATTATAAGGTTGTATTGGTTGATGTGTTTTTGAATTCTCGTCAATAGTAATTTTTCTAGAATTTTAGATAGTGTATTGAGTAGGCTTATGGGTCTGTAATTGCAAACTTCAGCTGGGTTTCTGTTTGGTTTTGGTATAACTATTGTTCTCGAAGTTTTCCAAGTTACGGGAAATTGCCTATATTGTAATATGGAATTGTATAATTTGGTTATAAAATAAATTGATTTTTTGCTGAGATTTTTTATTACTATGGAAGGAATGTGGTCGTTTCCTGGGGCTTTTTTAGGTTTTATATTTCTGATAATCTTACTGGTTTCTTTAGGAGAGATGGAAGGGAAGTTGTTTATGTACGGTTCCTTTAAATAATTCTTAACAGATTTGATAATTTTGCGGTTGTGGTGGTTTGAACCCGATTTTGAAGTTATTGTATAAGAAGTTTGGAAATATTGGGCTAAAAGTTGTGCTTTTTCTTTGTCTGGGTATATGTAAGTATTATTATGTTTCAGAGGTGGAATTTTAGGTGATTGCTTTGTAAAAGTTTTATGGATTTTCCAAATGTTGTTATCCCCGGGTCGAAATGAATTTAGAATTGTGGCCCAGTTTTCATTTTTCCAGTTATTAATGCGATATCTTACAAAATTATTTAATCTGTAATATATAGATTTGGTCTGAGGGTTTCGAGTGCGTTGGTATTTTCTTTTTAGCCTGTTTTTTATATTTATAAGCATTTTTAGGTGAAATGGTATATTAACGGAATTATTTGGATGGTGAGGTTGTTGAGGTATGGATAATCTCATGGATTCTTTGATGTCACTATTTAATGTTTTTATGGCATTATCGATTTCCAGTGAACTTCTAATCGTAGGATTTATGGAGAAACGGGAATCTAACTCATTCCGGAACTTTTGCCAGTCTGCTTTCGTAAAAATAAATTTGAATTTTTTCGGATGAATATTTAATGTGGACTCCAAGCGAAAAATAACGGGGTTGTGATCCGAGTTTAGAGATGGGAGAGCGATAAGGGGTGACAAGTTGTATATGTTTTTAGTAAGAGCTAAGTCAATGATGCTTGGTTTATAATTTCGTTGCGTCGGAATGTGAGTAGGTTCGAACGGGCTGTGCAGCTGTATTTGATTACTAGCAATGAAATTTAAAAGTAATTTACCGTTTTTATTAGTACTATGGCAGTTCCATTGGATATGTTTCGCATTTAGATCACCGAAAAGTATTACTTGATTATTCATATGAAATAATTTAACGACGTCCGAAATGTGAATTTTGTTTGGTGGAATATAGGCGGAAATAACTGTAGTAGATTTATTATTAATTATAGAATTGATCGCTACTGCTTCGGTGGTGTCTAAGTCAGGCACTTGTATAGAGTGATGCTCAACATCTGAGCGGACCAATAGCATGACGCCCCCTCCCGCTCTATTCCGATCTCGTCGGTAAATATTATACCCAGGAACAGAGAATCTGTCATTTGGAGATAGTCGGGTTTCGTTTACTGCGATTAAATGGGGTTGGTTTTGATGAAGGAATAATTTAAATTCTACGTCGTTACCTCGGATTGTTTGGGCATTCCACATCATGAATTTAATTTTACAATTGTTAGTTGCCATTAGTACGTGGTACGGGCAATAGAATTATAGAGATGTGTTTTAATATTTGAGGGGGTATAAACAAAGCTAACGAAGGTTTAGTGTTTGTACATTCAATTGATAACGGTATAGTTATTGTTAAAATTTTATGAAAATTAAATTTATTAACAACCCAGGGTGTCCAGATAGAAAAACTTGGTGATTTCTGATACTTCGTATTAAAAAGAAAGTGAGAGTATAAACGAGAATTTATCAGTAAGCTGATGAAAATATTATTAGTTATGCAATAAACAAGGGACGGTATTATTGTTGTCAAAGCATTAGATCTGTGTATAGATGTTTTGTTTAAAGTCAACAAAACCCAGACAGTATACATTTGGATACGTAATTTAATGGTATGGTTAGTTTCCGTAGAATAATGAGTAAGCGGTGCTATTTGTGTATTAGTGCAGTGGACTTTAAAGTTTATAGCACACGGAGTATTATTGTGGCTAAGGGTTACTGTAAGTAATAATAAAGTAATAAATAACAACATATTGAAAATTATTAAGTAATTCACACTCATTATAAAAATCTTAGACATCGGTCTACTAATCAATTAAGGATAATAAACCTTCTATTACGATGAATATTTTTGACATGCTGTCTTCTGCAGTTTTTACTTCCGACACTATATTTTTAAATTTGCTAATCAATTTATTAATATTAAACAGTTTAAAAATATTCATAACCTCTTTAAAACAATCCGTAATAGTAGGTTCACTATTGTGTGTAGTTATTTTTTCCTTAGTATTAGCGGTAAATGTTTTTTGAAACCATTTTGAGTCTGACTTTGGTAAAGAGGGAAAATCGCTAGGTTTCGGTCTGAAGATAGTTCGTTGTGAAGGGTTGATTGACGGTCTTTGTTTGCTCAACTTCAATTGTTGATTTCTTATATAATACGGGCATTTTTCGTAATTGGAAAAGTGTTCCTCTTTGCAATTACTACATTTCGGTACGAAATCGTCGCGTAGAATATTTGGGCATTCTTTAGAAAAGTGTTCTTCGGCACATTTTAAACACTTTGGTTTTTTGAAACAGTTTCTAGCTACGTGGTTATATTCTTGGCATAAATAACACTGAGTTAAAACTTTTTTACTACTATATTTTTCCCAGGATATTACTACGTTGTTGCAGTATTTGATATGATTTAGTTTGGCCAGCTGATCTTTATTATTTAATATAACGATTGTTAGAGGTAGCTTGGTTTCTTTACCTTCGGTTTTTTTTATCATTGGGAACATTTTATAAATTTCCAATCCCTGTTGCATTAGATCGGACATTATGTCATCGATTGAGTAATCGGGGGGCATGCCTTTTAAAACCACTTTAGGTTTAACTTCATGCTTTGGCGTATAAGTGTGAAAACTGTAATTTTTAAGTTTTAATTCGTTTTTTATATGTTTAAAGTCTTCGTCGTTATAAACATAAAAAATGGTTTTATTACCTGCATATTTTATGTTAATTTCTTTTATTGTTTTTTTTAAATTTGTTATAACCTCCTTATGGTTAGTAAAAGAAGAGTTTACCACTACTGGGGGATAAATAAGTTTCGGTGAGTTTATAACTACGTTATCATCCATATCCTCTTCTTCATCATCGTCAGAAAAAATGGCATAGCTATTTTCTACAGGAATATTATATATAGTGGACTCACCACGTTTCCTTTTTGCTACTGCATTCATTTTTCCTTTAATTTCAGAAGTGCTTGGATGATCTCCCATTTTGGTTACACTTCCCCAGGGGGCATTGTTAATTAACGAATTGTTCGAGAAAATGTTTAGAGTCACAAAAAGTGAATTTACTTAAGTTAAACAAACTGGAACAAAATAAAAATCACACACTTTTTAAAATGAAACAATATAAGCTGAAAACTAAGAACAAACAACTGAAGGGCTAAAGGGATGTCTATACTAGACGGCTGCTAGAGCTAGACTGAATCACCTATATATTATTTCGAAACAACGACGTATCTTACCAAAATCAAATATTTTACTGCCCGTACGTCATTAGATATGTAGGAATATTTATTTAATTGAATAATTATACTCTTACCCTCCTCTGAAAAAGTCAATTTCATTGATAATGCATAGTGTGAAATCGAACTGAAAGTTCGTTTTTTTTTTGTTTGTTTTTTTTCCTCGTCGAGCTTATTGTTGAATGGAAATATAGAATGTCTTTTTAAATGTGTTGATACTTAAAGACCCCTTTAGTATATATGGAATAAATTTCATTGATAATGATAGTGTGAAATCGTACTGAAAGTTTTTTTTTGTTTTTTTTTCCTTCGTCGAAAATGACATCTTCTCCCTGTTGCTAACACCCGCCTGCAATGTGTAAATAAAGAATATAATACTATATTGTAATATATAATACACAGTTTTCCACCGCTCAGTGTGATAACCTGTTTCAGGGAGAACCTACGTTAGGCCATGTGTTTTATTAAATTTTAAAAGTTACATTATGGTTGATAATCTGTTTTAAAAATAGTACAATGCATATACGTAATACAAATTTTTTCCATGATTTCCGGCAGTCAATTATTTTTTTTAATCTAAGGCTCTCGATCAATCCCATGTTTTATATATTAGCTGCATTGCATTTGATATACTCCTTACCGATTAATCCAAGATATCGATAATTACTCGTTATCAATAAAAGTAGTTGTAGTTGCTGGCCCATAATTACAGTTGCAACTACTAGTAGTAGTTGTAAAAATGCAACTACTTTTTTGAAACTACAGCAGTTGTAGTTGTGGTCCACCAACTACAAATTACAAAAGTAGTTGTAGTTTCAACAACTTCCCAACTACTGTGTCAGTAGTTTTGTAATTTGTACTTCAACTTCTTTTTGCCCAACTCTGCATCCAGCTTATTATACTAGATGCCCTCTATATCAAATGGGAAAATCAATTGAAAAAGTCAGAATCCAGAATAAGGTGTCTTATCGCCAAGCAGAATTGATAGTTAACAGGCAACAAGCAGCCCCCGTGACGTCTCATGCCAGATCTCTGGCAGAAGTCGCCGTAGCTCCTCCCACTCCTCCAATTGCCCCCACTCCTGCTGAAAACAATTCCCTTAATCAATCTTTATTCGAACAAATTAACAAATTAACTTATACAGTTGATATTCTATTTAAAAAAATAAGTAAAATTGAGCCATCATTTTTGAATATTAATAACGTTGAATATCAAGAAAAACTTGTTTCGTCATTACATAGTAATAACAAGGAAGTTAAAAATAATACTGATACGGTTTCTATAGATACAAATAAGAACAAAATTACGTCAATGGTTGTGCCAAATGTACCCACATCGGTTACTAATTTAAGAAACAGACCGGTACCCCAAAACCACATTATAAGTGAACAAAGTACTTCCTCTCAATGTGAAACACCTCAATCGATTTGTAAAGAGGATGCTGTCACTCCCCAACGCTCTAAAATCAAAAGTAAAAAGAAATGAGCCAACCACTTACAAATATTTATAAAAGAGAATCTTTAATCCCTGTAATTCAAACGGTTTTTCACGTTTACCCTTTAACTTTATCAATATCTTTATACAACTATTTTCATTGTTCGTTTCCTTTCTATACATTAAATCTACCACATGCGTATTTTGCAATGGAATGTAAATGGTCTTAATGTTCATAAAAATGACTTAACAGTATTATTCAAAGATACTAACTTCAATATAATCGCCCTACAGGAAACACACCTAAAACCTTCTGATATATTTTATTTCAAAAATTTGGAATGTTACCGTACCGATTATACCTGATTTATCAGTACAATTTAAAAATTTATGCCTGATTGCATGCGGAGGCGTTGCAATCCTTGTTGACAAAGATCTTCCATCTCCTAATATCCATCTCTCCACAGACCTTCAAGCAGTGGCAGTGCGAATCCACAGTCCTTATTCATTCACAGTATGCTCTTTATATTTACCTCCTGGCCAACTACTTTCCCTTCAAAAAATAGCTGACTTGTACTCCCAACTACCAACCCCACTATTATTATTAACAGATGCCAACAGCCATAACCCGTTTTGGTTCTCATCTAGTCTAGACACAAGGGGAAGAATCATAGAATCATTTTTGGATCACAGTGGCCTAATAATCTTAAATAATAATCATCCGACCCACATCTACCCCAGCTTCTGGTAGCCTCTCCTATATCGATCTAACTATTGCAAGTCCCTGCCTTCGAGTACGTAGCACCTGGAAGGCAGCTCAAGATCTTTATAATAGTGACCACTATCCACTTATTACAGTCTTTATAGACCGGCATATCCCCCCGCAGCAACCTGTCAGATGGAAACTTCGTGAGGCGGACTGGGATTCTTATAGATCAAAAGCCAACTTTCCTAAAGATTTTCTGGAATCACCTGATATTAACGAAGTAACAAATACAATTATAGAAACGATCCTCAACGCTGCATCAAATTCCATTCTCAAAACGAAACCTTTTTACAATAAAATCATAGTCCCTTGGTGGTCTAAGGAGTGTGAATCTGCTGTAAAACTTCGAAAAAGAGAATCGAGAAAGTTTAAACGTTGCCCGTGCTCAGATCATCTTGAAAATTATAACATAGCTAAAACAAACGCCAGGTACATAATACGTAAAGGGAAAAACGAATCTTGGAAACACTTCCTGATGCAAGCAAACATGAATACTCCTTCAAAAGTAATGTGGGATGCAGTGAAGAAAATCACCGGACGTGGATATACTAAACAGATTACCTTACTAAAAGATGGAAAAAATATAATAACTGAACCCAAACTCATTACCGATACTATAGGATCCCAATACAAATTCATTACCTCCGATGCCAATCAAGTTAAACAATTCATACAAATCAAAAAAGAGAAAGAAGAAACACCGCTAGCTATACATATTAATCCGCTTTCACCAATACGCTATAATATTAATCCGCTTTCACCAATAAACAACCCATTTTCTTTTTCGGAATTTTTAACTGCTTTAGCCTCAAGGAAAGATTCTTCCCCAGGGCCCAATAATATAACAATTAGCACGATCAAGAACCTTTCTTTTGAAAACAAAAAACTTAAAATATCTAAATAAAATTTACACCAACTGCTTGTTCCCTGAGTAATGGCGGCAATAAATTGCGATTCCGATACTGAAAAGAGACAAACCAATAAACGACCCCAAGAGCTACCGCTTAATCTCATTAACATGTACCGAATGCAAACTTCTTGAAAAGATGGTTATCAATTGATTAAACAGGATATTTGAAAAAAGAGGATCACTCGAACAATGGCAAAGCGGCTTTCTTAAAGGTCGAAGCACGAGGGACAGCCTAGTTAGGCTAGAGACGGACATAAACGAAGCTTTTAACAAAAGGGAGAAGGTCCTAGCTGTTTTTATTGACCTGGAAAACGTATTTGATAGAGTATGGAGGAAGCAAATACTAGACGCTGAGCATAGGTATTGACGGATACATGCTAGCACTAATAGACAATTTTTTAAAAAATAGAACTTTTCAAGTGAGAAACGGTTCAACTTTGTCGGAGTCTTTCATGCAGGAGAATGGTGTTCCACAAGTAAGTGTGATATCTGCAGCTCTTTTCACAATCGCGTTGAATCCTCTACTCAGAATCATACAAACTCCGGTCAAGTCTATGCTCTATGCGGATGATTTGGTAATTTACTGTGCAGGAAAATCAATCCCGGAACTATATAAAACTATTTAAAAAATATTGAACCGAGTCAATAACTGGTTGACAACGCATGGATTCCGTATATCTATCAAAAAAACCGTCAGCGTACTTTTTACAAAGAAAAAAACATTACCACTACCCACGCTTAAAATTGAAGATACTGCCATTGCTAATCAGGATTCCGTACGTTATTTAGGCCTCACCTTTGATTACAGATTAAATTGGACCGAAAATATTAAACTACTTAAAATAAATTGTTTCAGATCATTAAATCTTCTCAAATGCTTGACCAACACGTCTTGGGGCGGTGACAGGAAAAGCATGTTAACTCTGTACCGAGCCTACATTAGATCTAAACTCGGCTACGGCTGCATGGCTTATGGATCTGCATCCCTTAGAACACTGAAGATGTTAGATAGCATACACCACAGCGGATTAAGGTTAAGCACAGGAGCCTTCCGTTCCAGCCCTACTTTGAGCATTTGCTGCGAAGCCGGAGAACCACCACTTGAATTCCGAAGAACAATCATATCACTCTCATATTACATTTCCTTAATATCCTCACAACATCCGCTAAACGACCTACTTTTAAAATGCATGACACCCACCAACGAACCAAACAGTAACGCATTAAGAATATCCTATCCCAGAAGAGTCTTTTCGTCCCTCACAGAATTGAACATAAGAATCCCGGAAATATTACCTAAAACCATATCAACCAAGGAGCCTTGGACCATACCACAGCCAAAAATTGATTTATCTTTAGTGAAACATATAAAAAATCACACTCCACCCATAGTATTTAAAACAGAATTTCAAAAAATAAAAAATGAGCTGACTGATTCTATACATGTTTACACTGACGGCTCGAAGAATGAAAACTGAGTAGGAGCTGCCTTTACCTATGACCATCAAATGCATTCCTTCTCGCTAAATTCAGATTGCAGTATATTCACAGCAGAACTTTTATCAATCTATAAGACACTATCAATAATCATACCAGGTAATAATAAAGTCGTGATATTTTCCGATTCCCTATCCACTCTAATAGCTCTAAGCAACCTATATTCTACACACCCACTCGTAGTGCACATCTGCGAAAAGATAGACAGCCTAAAGAGGATGAATATCAGCCCAGTTTTCTGCTGGATACCGGGTCATACCGGTATTGAAGGTAATGAGGAGGCTGACAGAGAAGCTAAGAATGGGATCACAGAAGGCATCCACTATGCGAAAGTCCCCGCATTGGATTTAAGCCCCAAACTAAAGCACGCTGTTTGGACATCGTGGGAATCATTATGGGATGCTCAAACCGATAACAAGTTAAGGGTACTAAAAAGAAGCGTTCAGCCATGGAGCACCTCATTTTCTGGAAACAGAAAGGAACAAGTGGCCCTAACTCGACTGCGGATAGGACATGCAAGATTCAGCCACGAATATTTAATGAAAGGAGAGCCCCCTCTATATGTGAAGCTTGTGGAGTAAGAAACAGTGTAAACCATGTTTTAGATAAATTCTTAATTTATCAAAAACAAAGAGAGGAACATGGGCTGCCGCAATAAATGTATGAACTTCTGGGAAACGATCCTTTTACCATATCAAATTTACTTCAATTTTTAAGGGCCACAAAACTGATTAATCTTATTTAAAAATACTATAACAATATTAATACCTTCTTAAAATAGTGACGATAATATTACCTGAAAAATAAAATAATTTATTATAAGTTGATAATAATCTCATAATAATAACTCCACCTCAATCGTTCTAGTATTATCCTGTCCAGTATCCAGTATTAATCTAAATTGTATCTAACTATCCAGTATTAATTTAAATTGTCAAAAAACTAGTATTAATCTAAATTGTTTACCAGTATTAATCTAAATGGTCAAAAAACTACCTTAATCCAAGACCAGGCGCGCCAAATGTTTTTACACTACCGGGCGCGTGGTTGACTTTGGACAACATTACTTTTATTTACTTAAAATTAAGTATAGGTGTATGAATAATTTAAAATTATTTATAAATGTTGTATTATTATGATTTTTCTACAGATTAAACAAGAAAGCAATAATAATAATCAATTTGAATATTTTAAAAAAATTAAATATTTCGAAAAATCTAAAAATAACTATTTGAAACGATTAAAAACTATTTGATGTATAATATTTAGATCAATTATTTGAGTAAAACATTTAATTTCTGAAAAAGCTTTTTTTGCATCCCCCTAAGGGCCAAGAAATGTTTTAAAAATATTTTTCGACTTCGTTCTGGAATTAGGTTTCGAAAAATCTTTCGTTGACCACATTGTTTCACCATCCTTTCCAAAAACGAATTCCCTATCATCATCATCCGACTCATATTCATCATCCGGACCTTCTTGTTCTTAGTCACTGTCATGCTCTTGGTCAAAATAATTTATGGCTTCACCTTCCCCATCAGAAAAATCCGACCCTTATTCTTAGAAGATCCCTTCTTTCTCCTCATCATAAAACTCTCTTAAAATCCTTGGAATGTTTTCATATTTTATAATATTGTCCCTTAAAGAGAATAAGTTTTAGATATTTAACATAAACCAAAAAAAAAAAAAAAGATCCGAAAATAAAATAATAAAAGAACTTTATCACTTACATTTCCGGTTGATGGTTGCTTTTAGACACCAGCCGTGGTTTTCAATGATAAACACACAAAAACTGGGCACTTGTCACTCGAACAAAAGCCAATGTGAGACTTATCTAGGGAGGAGGAGTCTAGGGAAAGGTACTAAGGGCGGGAAGGGGTAATTCAAATTGCTACCTGCACTACTGACCTTTAATGAGAATTGGTGTCCAAAGTCAACCAACGCGCCCGGTTTAGGGTTAAGAGTTGGACGATAATGACCTTAATAGTCGACTTGTCCTTAAACAAAAAAAAAGGCTGCTGAAAATGAAAATAAAATCGAAATCAAACCTCAGACTCACTCAGGGATCGATTATAACTTATCGGATATTTACAATATTGAGGTGACTTGAAGTTATTTAGGGCGCTGTTTGTGAAAATTATATCGATTTTTCGATTACGCTCTCAGGTAACGATTTATTACGACTTACGCGATATAAAAGATATTGGGGTCCGCTATTAGGTTAATTGAGGCGCTGAATTCGAAAATGATATCGGTGTTTGAATTACACACTCAGGTATCGATTTATTACAACTTACACGATAAATAAGATATTGTGGTCGGTTAATGGGTTAATGAAGGTGCTGAATTTGCAAATTATATCGATTTTTCGATTAAGCGCCCAGCTATCGCTTTATTACAACTTACACTGTAAATACAATATTTTGGTCGGCTAATAGGTTAATGAAGGTGCTGAATTCGGAAATGGTATCGATTTTTGGATTGCACTCTCAGGTATCGATTTATTACAACTTACACGATAAATAAGATATTGTGGTCGGCTAACAGGTTAATGAAGGTGCTGAATTCGGAAATGATATCAATTTTTCAATTACGCGCTCAGGTATCCATTTATTACAACCTACACGATGAAAACGCTATTGTGGTTGTAAGTTGCATACACTTTGAATATTTCCAAGAAATTAGTAATCTGTAAATAGTTTATTGTACTCTGAATCCTTTAATTTTTAGTATTATTTAATTAATTGGTCTCGACTATATCTAATTTTCAATACGCGTCATTTTAATAAGTCAACACCAATCTTCCAAATAACAATAATAATTTTTTATTTCATACATAATCCAACCTTGTGTTGAAATTGATATCATTTGCAAATTCAGCACCTTCAATAACCTATTAACCGACCACAATATTGCATTTATCGTGTAAGCTGTAATAAATCGATACCTGAGTGTGTAATCCAAAAACCGATATCATTTTCGAATTCAGCGCCTCAATTAACCTTATAGCGGACCCCAATATCTTTTATACCGCGTAAGTCGTAATAAATCGTTACCTGAGCGCATAATCGAAAAATCGATATCATTTTCCCATTCAGCGCCCTAAATAACCTACAAGTCGACCTCAATATTGTAAATATCGGATAAGTTATAATCGATACCTGAGCGAGCCTGAGGTTTTATATCGATATTTTGTTTCATTATCAGCAGCCTTGATAATCTAATAATCGATCTTAAGATCGATATAGCGTAATTAATTATACTCTATAAGATTTCCATAAAAACAGTTAACCCAACAATGTACACCAATATGGAGAAATCCGAAAAAAACCAAATAAATTCATCCTTAAATAATTAAAATCAAGCTTTGACTCTTATATTAGCTATCATCGTGATAAAGATCATATCAGGACTTTTATTTTCTGGCCCGAAATATAAAAGTCATGATGTAATTATTATTTATTTATCAGATATACAGTCGACTCCGTTCAATTGGGTCATCGGATAATTGGGACCACCGCTTAATTGAGCCACTTTTAATAAAACGAAATCAAATATAGGTAAGAAATAACTGCTTTATTGGGACAAAACATCGGCTAATTGGGCCAAAACTTTCTGGAACTTAATCTAAAAAAACTCTGAGCCCCGGTGTATATCGAATAACCTAAGTATGTGAGACCATGCCTGTTTCTGTGCAAGAAACCGCATCAAAATGTTTAGGCGTTTTTTTTTTTTTTTTTTGACAAAAAGGAAATGAGGAAAGTCCTTTAGAGGCCCGGAAAAGTTGCACTAATTATTGGCTTGTAGGTTTACAAGTAAAGTGTGACAATGCACACTTGATTCTTCCCTGTTAAAAAAATTGCAATAAAAACGTGTTCGGATTCATTTCTTATTTCTCAAATTTGTATTTATAAGTATAATTTATATTATAAGCAAATAGTTATTTTAATAGAAATACATTGTAACTGTTAAATTAATCTGATTATTTGGACCCCATCATTAAATTTATAGATGAGAATACATACGTCCAAATGCACTTACTAAATTGCTTTTCTCACAAATATTTCCTATTTATGGCCCAATTATCATACTTATACGATAGCCCAGCGATTAAGCGAATTTAGGCATTTTTCATTGCATTTACACGTGGATTCCAGTTTTAGTAGTATTTGTTGATTTTTTTTATATTCTGTTGCAATCTATTCACAATTGTATCAATACGATAAGAGGAATAGATGTTGAAACAAGACTATGATGTAAAAAACAAGAATACCGTGAGAAACGAATTTTTATCTTAGGGCGGAAACACGGCGAACGCTATAGCTTTTTGTTGGTATTGATCCCTGAAAATAATTTTCCAAAAAATGATAGGGAAGGGGGGAGGGATATATCGACAAAAGTGGGGGCCTGCAGTGGAAAGCGACTAGGGGAGGCAAGAGGCAATTAATAGCTCAGTAAATCAAGAAGCTAACCAGCCTTAGTGTCCAACCGGCCGAGACACAGATTGTGCCACTGTTTCACAGATAACGTCCCAAATTAGTGATAATCGACCCCAACCTGTTAATTTATCGTCTATGATGTAGCCCCTCTTCTTTCGTCCCTCATAATTTTAAATTCTCTTAGTCTAAAACTTTAAAAGTCCAATTATGCCTTCAGCTATACATGTATAATATACAGATAACTAATATAAAGTATATTATAACAGCACATAACTTACATTACATTACTTACTTACATAACAAACGATCTTTTTATTCAGACTTTCATGTTAAATAGCACGAACATTACAAAATACTAATTAAGAACATGACTACGGCTAAATAGAAGAGACCTTTCCTCAATTACTATCAAGCCCGGAAATTACTGTCGGGATACTTTACTCCAATTCAATGAAAATGCGTACCATATTTATTACATTCACTGATTTATAGTCAAGATTTTCTGACAGGTGTGAATGAAACTATAAATGAAAAAAGTCTCATTTTTTTTTCATCAACAGCGTTTTTGAAACATTCATTTAAACTTTCTAAGTAAATATTTTCTTTTTAGCGGGCCTGAAAAAAAAAAAAACAAAAAAAAAAACGCTTTAAACCTCAAATGGCCTAAGCTATTGAAATCATTGATAAGAGGTGTGGAAAAAAAGTTTAAACATTTTCAACAATTTTAAAGAGTAAATATTGGTTATTACACAAATGCTACCAAATTATAAATGGAAAAGAGACAAAGCAGAAAGATAGAATCGCTTGCGTCTATATTAAGTAGCTATAGTCATTCCTTACAGCAGCTTATTATCACCAGTAGATAAAATAAATTTTATACTTGATAAAGTGTATGAATAAATTATTGTGTAAGTGTATATTTTGCTTCAGTTTATATTTTTTCAGTGGTTCGAAAATTAAGAAAAATTACTATAGATATGTCCAGTCATGAAATTAATACGTCCAGCTAAATAATTTCAATATAAATTTCTTCAACCTCCAATTCTATCTAAGATGGTTACTTGTCTCATATCTTTTCTTTTATCATTTTTTGCTTTAAGTGACGATAACGTACCTTATATGTTGTGTATTATATTTCCCAATAAATGAAAATATTCCCAGGACAGATTCTCTCAGTATTCGTCTAATTATAATTAAATTGTCTTTGCAGACATTAAATTATTTATAAATGAGTTTGTCGTTGTTCATTCATCAATAAAAACTGCAAAAAAAAGTTTTATATCTCTGATATAAAATATATGTAAAATATATGTATGAAAGTCCCCACAACAAAAATTAAGCAGGCATAAAAATGATTGGTGTCAAAAAGGCCACCCCGCTAGAATTGAAGCCAAAGTGTTTTGCAACTCATTTTCTGAATTCGTGTTCCCTTCCCAATTTAACATTGGTCTTTAAAAAAAAAAAATTCTAGTCAAAGTAGGGAGGGTTTTAAAAGTTGTGTAATATAAGAACAGCACTAGATTTTCCACTTTTCCGTGTGTATTCATAAAATATAACTGGACGGATTGATTTTTATTTCACGACGGATCCACGGAACAAATCTCGACATTCCCACCGTGAATAGAATAGTCAGGTTTTGCCTGAAATTTGGCTATATGACCGTGAAGGGGTGCCGAATAAAAAACGAATTCAAAAACCAGAAACCAGTACTAAATGCTTTTAAAAAAATCTTTATAAAAAAAACGAAAATTTTTTGGAACCAAAGTGTGGCCTCCTATAAATCATCCTGCCTTTACAAAGTATGAAATAAAAAACCTTAAAAAAAGAAGAAATTAAGCCGACTTAATTAAACTAGGAACCAATAAAAATAATTTCACTAAAAACTATGAAATAATTTATTTTTGAAGATAAAAGATTTGGCTTCACCGGGAATCGAACCCGGGTCTTCCGCGTGACATGCGCGGTATGCTATCCAATACACCACGGAGTCGCTTCCAAACGGTGCCAAATCCTTCCTCTTCACTGACACCTCTCCCACGATCTCGCAAGTTTTGCGAGTATTTACGGGAGATGGACAATTTTGGACAATCCAAATTTGTAAATTATTTTATATTAATTTAATCATTATTGTGGGACCCAAAATACTATTACAATATTACAATTATTACAATACCGCGCATGTCACGCGGAAGACCCGGGTTCGATTCCCGGCGGAGCCAAATCTTTTCTCTTCAAAAATAAATTATTTAAAATAATTTAAAAAATAGGTGGTTACTCCACAATAATGGTTAAATTAATATAAAATAATTGCCTTATGTTTTTATGAATAGACATCAAAAATCAAAATGGTATAAAATGGGGAGAAATGCAATAAAACGAATAATTTTATTTTGATTTGTACGAATATACTGTTAATAACAGAACTAACTGTTAATAAAAAATTTCAAATAGGTTAAATGTTGATCAGGATTTTCAGTTAGTCTAAGGCCAGGCAACGATGGATCATGTTTTTTGCGACGTTGATTTATTGGCGATGTTGATGTTGGGAAAAATAGTTTAAGAGTCGGCCAGAACAAGTGGGTTTGGTGTACTAATTAGTGGATATGGAATTGTCTGGGTTTCTTGTGATGGCAATGTCTAGGAAAAATAGGAAATGCCCACAACCATTCCTTTGACTTTGAGAACCCCTCCATATTAGCTATTGTACCAAACCACGATACACGACTCATAGAATCCATTTTCAGATTTTCAGTTAGTCTAAGGCCAGGCACCGATGGATAAGGTTTTTTGCGACGTTGATTTATTGGTGATGTTGATGTTGGGAAAAATAGTTTAAGAGTCGGCCAGAATAAGTGGGTTTGGTATACTAATTAGTGGGTATGGAATTGTCTGGGTTTCTTGTGATGGAAATGTATAGGAAAAATAGGAAATGCCCACAACCATTCCTTTGACTTTGAGAACCCCTCCATATTAGCTACTGTACTAAACCATGATAAACGACTCCTCATAGATTCCATTTTCATCCATCTGGAAAAAAATAACCGTGTAAATCAAAAAACAGATAAAGAGATAATTTCATCCACTTATTCTAACATCTTCCGCATCCTCAAATCCTAGTTTTGATTTCATAGGTATTCGCAATTATCTATGTACCTCTAGTATTATTATTATCTTTAGTATTGTATAACTTCCTTCTGTATATTTTTTAATTTTTTATGCATTGTTACCTTATGTATCATCTCAATTCTTTGTGTTATTATTGAGTCCAGACATAACAATTTGCATACAGTACCATCTATTTTGTTAGTTTTTAATATTTTATTTTCACTTAGTTGTCATTTTTGTCATTCCCCGTCATATACCTTTGAAGTCGGCAAACTATCCCTTACCACTACCTCTTACCTTATTTTACCTCCAGTCTTTGTATATACCTTGACTCAGAAGGTAAATATCAGATTCTATTTTATCTTGCAAACCAGCTTTTATTTAAATATTCATGTACAATGCTAATGTAATGTATAATATTATCAGTTCTGTAAAATATTCATTTATTGTCATCCTCTAGCATAGATACTCATATATTTGTTTTCTTTTAGCCCTGATGAAGATTCACAAGTCGGATCGAAACGTTGGCTTCCGAAAATAAATTTTTTTTCAAACTTAAAATCCTGATCATCATTTAACCTATCGTAAAGATTAACAGTAGACTATCTCTCACCTCCAAAATATTAAATACCATGTTCAAATCAATACAATCTTTTTCGGAGGCGGCGCAAAATTTTTAAGACTAGAAATTATGAAATAAAATTTTCTAAATGGATCTTCTCTTACCATCCATCGATTTCAATGTCTATCGTTCTCTAATAAAATCGTAATCAGTAATCAGTAACATGTCATTTGGAAATATTCTATTTTGCGCCGCCTCCGAAAAGATTATGTTGTATTGAACATGGTATTAAATATGTTAATTTAATAATTCTTATTAATAGTTAGTGTGTATTCGTACAAATCAAAATAAAATTATTCGTTGTATTGCAATTCTCCGCTTTTTATACCATTTTGAATTTTGCTGTGTTGAAAACAGAAGGCAATTATTTCATACATTTTAGAACAATTATTTTTACTGGTTCCTAGTTTTAGAAGTCGGTTTAATTATTTTATTAATTATTACCTATTAACTATTAACTATTAACCTTTTACTAATTAATAAATATTAATTTTAGAAAAGTTTTTTTCTAAGAGCCATTATAACTTAAATGAATTTATTGATTGAATGATTAAATGAAATTATTGCAATATTGATTCATAAAATATTTCAAGTACATAGTACTCAGTTACAATAGTAGTAAAAATTTATTAAGCACGAAACAATTAAGAGTTGAGCTTAAGAACCAGACTTTTGGGGAGAAAAAAAAAGCCTTAATATCCACAAACAGCTATCTTCGAGAGAAGCTTATTTAAGTTTGAAGTTGATATTTCAAACAAAAAAAGTTAGTTGAACTATTAAATATGAAAATAAAAGAAAACTAGAAAGTTTTTTTAAAGTTTAAAATATCATTAAGATCGGTGTCGGGAAAATTAATCAAGATTGCTTCACAAAGCAACGGCTGCTTAAAGCAAAAACTAGGCGCTACATAATTCCAAAAAAAAAAAAAATACATATCCGACTTTCGTAGCTTATTTTAAAGCCAATAACAAAAAAAAAAAAATACTTAAAAACGTTAGTTGCTCTTTTTGTTTTTTTCCAACCCACTTCTTGAAATATTATAATAATAGGTTCAATGTGGACACTCCCTGCACACCTCCATCCATCGACCGCCATCCAGACCCAACTTGGACGGACCTGCCTTCACGCAATCTTCCCACCTCCGTCTTGGCCTACCCTTCGGACGTTTCCCAGACGGCCCCGTGCTTAGTATTCTTTTAGGAATTCGCTTACCACCCAATTTGCCTTTTTGCATGCCCATTTTATTCGTATCACTCTATATCATAAAGATATCACCTCTATTATATTTACCGTTCACTCAGTTCGGCATTGTGTAAATGTCTAAATTATCGGGTTCATTTGTCCCTCCTCTGTCCAAATATTTTACACAATACCTTGTTTTCAAAACTCCTCAGCCTTTGCTCATCCCTCAATATCAGCCGACATGTTTCACATCCGTAGATGACCGTAGAAATAATAATAGTTTTGTAAATCATAATTTTTGAAATTCCGGGACAGAAAGTGGGAGCTGAGCAATTCGCGACTGAAAAGTAGCAAGCATTTCCGGCTTTTAATATAGCCTTGATTTCCTCATCTATTTTGTTTTTCTAGTTAACATCGCCTATTTCAAACGTATTCCCCTCTACATCGTCACTCGTCTCCACTTCTACGGCAAACCATATATTTGGTCTTATCCCTATTTATTTCCAGCCCATGTTCTTGACCGGTTTTAATCAACGTTTTTGTATTAATTTCTATAGTTTCCCCGACCTCACCAAGCAAAACCAAATCATCTGCATAACTGAGCAAGGATAAATTTCCTCCCAGAATCAAACCCCTTCCGGTACGTGGTACCTCTCTAATGGCCCATGTTTCAAACCATAGCGAGCATCAAACTCCTCAAAAAATTAGAATTGATTATCGGTTTATTGAATTTTTCGGTCATACGAATTGTTAATATGTTTACTAACATTTTCGGTATTCCCTGCTCGACAAGAATATTATATTTACAACTTTTGGCGGTTCATCGAGTCCTATGCCTCTTTGAAATCTATAAAAAGCTGAAGTACTATTCCTTTATATTCTATTTTTTTTTCTCTGATATTGGAGGGAGAGAGAATATTTAGTCTAAGGTTGATCGGTTTCGCCTGAAAGCACATTGATAGTCTCCGATAATTTCCTCGGCGTATTCAGTGATTCGACTTGTCAGGATTAACGTAAATATTTTATTTCCCGATAGTTATTGCTATCCGTTTTTGTGGATCGGAATAAGAATAGACTCTTTCCACTCTTCGGTGATTTTTAACCAGTTCCCGGATCTTTAACCAAAAGATGTATTTTAGAGATCCCATCATGCCTTGATTTGTTCACTAGGAATATTATCAGTTCCCACTGCTTTATGCGATTTTTTTTCCAATGGCTGTTTCGACTTCCTCCTTACTCGGATCTGCTATTAAGGGTTCAGTACTCTGATATTCCGAAGGAGAAGATAGACCATTTTCCGTATTTAAAATACTATCGAAACAATCCTTGAACCGCCTTAAAATGTCTAAGGGATCTTGCAAGATATTGTAACTTTCATCCCTAACCGGTCCCGACCATTTACGGATTCTGTTGATGCCTTCGTACATGGCTCTACCATATCTACCATTCTCGAATTTGTTACTTTCAATTGCCATTATTTTATTATTGAAATATACTCATTTTTTTCGAATTCGAGCAATTTAGTTGTTTCTTTTCTTAATACTGGAAAGTTAGCAAGATTGGTTTCGTCAGGATTATTTAACGCTTCTAATTTAGGAATTTTTCTTTTTCTTCGAGGTGGGACAATTTATTAGTTGTTTTCCGTTATCATTGCTATATTCATGTAAACTTTCCTTACCGATCGTAGGATAATATACTTGTTCCCCCCCTACCTTTGCGCTTGCGTCTCCCAGAATAATTTTCTTGTAGTTTCGCGGTAGCTTCATAGTTGATTGATGAAAAAATATGTGAGTAGGGCGTTCAAACCTGCGTCACACCATCTGGAAATCCTGGGGGCCGCTCCGATTGTTGGTCAGCGAGTCCAATGGACTTGGAGTGTACAAGTCAAGTGTACTCAGGAAAACAATAGAATTAATGGATCGGAAAAGTCGTTGAAGTACTCTTGAACAAAATTGGAAGCCGCTAAATTTTTAATTTGTGGTATCTAATTAAATTCGAGATTAGGCTGCCTAGTATCCAGAGCCAAAAGTTTCTGCAACCACTTTTTTGGAAGTCGATGGTCTGGCAATGAAGATATGTTTATGCAAAAGTTTATAGTTTTCTTTAAAACTGCCATTAGAATCGGTGGGCGGCCGGTTTCCAGTCGAACTATACAATTAGGCGTTGTTCTGGGCCAAAAATATAATTGTATGAGGAATTTAACTTGTGTCTGTTCGAAGGATTCAAAATATCTTAAGCCCCAAATTTCTGTCGCATAAATAAGAGATGAGGAGACAATTGAATCAAAGAGAAAAATTTTGGTTACCCATGCATCGCTCTTACCTCGTAAATCTCTAGTATCTTTGCTCCTGCAACATTTGACCTCTGAATAAAGTGTTCAGCAGCCTTAGAAAATCTTGCCGATGTAGAAAATGGCACTCCTAGATAGTTGTAACATTTTGTAAATTCCAGAGATTTTTTTTGCCATAACAGTGACTTTTTCATTCGTGGAGACTTATGGCATACCGGAACTTTTGATTTTTTGGGGTTTAAAGCCAGTAAATTTTGGCCACAAAACTATTCAAGGTTCTGAAGTTTGTTATGGGTGCTGTGCCACGAGTTACTTAACATTACTATGTCGTCAGCCAAAAGTAGCATTAAAACTTCATTTTTACTATCTATAGGTAAACCAGATGCAACGTTGTTTTCAAAGAAGGTTATTATGTCAGAGACGAATATAATAAAAAGAATCGGGCTTAGAGTTTCGCCTTGTAGTAGTCCTGAACTGATTTCGATTTCCCCTGACACCTCATTCCTAATTTTTATTTGCATTATTGCTGTATCGTATAATGCTTTAAGCAATCTTACCGCTGATACCAAAATCAAACAGCTTTCTCCAAAGCAGCTCATGGTTAATGGAGTCAAAACCTTTCCTAAAATCCAAAAATGTCGCAAAAACATAACTACCCTTAACTTGGAGATTAATATTGATAAGCGACATAAGTTTGAAAATTGGTTCAACACAACCTCCTCCCTTTCGATATCCCACTTGTTCTTCTGGAATTAAGCCTTCACTTCCAGTCCAGATTTGGATCCTTTGAGCTAAAATGCCTGTAAATAACTTTGTTATATTATTAATCAATGATATCCCACGGTAATTGTCTACATCTTTTTTATCATCTTTTTTGTGCATTAAAATTAAATTAGTTTTTGACCAGGCGGCTGGTAATTTTTCAGTCTCCATTATTTGATTGAATAGGTTTAATAAATAATGTTCCCGTTCAGGAGTTAAGTTTTTGAAGACCTCATAGATGATGTTGTCGTGACCCTGGGATTTCTTGTTTTTACTGAATTTTTATTACTAATTGTAGTTCCTCTAATGAGAACGGAGTGTCTAAAAGAGGGTGGGTTACCGAAAAGAAAACTGTTTCCAATATCAGTTTTTGTCCATATAAATTTTTATAATGTTCTGCCCATTTATCAATTTCTAATTTGTTAGTGTGCATGTTTACCGGTTTAAGATTCCTCATTACTTCCCAGAATTCTGTACTATTTTTTACGTTTTGAGGTTTATTTGTGATCATATTGCGGTAACTGGATTTCTTATTTTCGATAAGTTCCTTGTAGTTATATTTTACTGTAAGGTAAGTTTCAAGTGAAGATTGCGAATAATTATTTTTAACCATTATTCTGTATTTTTGCCGTAGGATTCTTTTAAGTACTTGGCACTCATTATCATACCATTTATTTTTAAAAGCGCGATTTTGGAGATATGATTTATTTTTACGTAACATTAACCCACTGTTTGCCAAAGATTATGACGAAATTCACGTACAGCTCTTCACTACTTTCAGAATAGAAATATATTCCTCTCGAGTTGCGAAGACAGTCTTGGAAGACCATAGCTCTGTCCGGGTCCCATCTTATGTATTCAAGTGGCTTCTATATTATTATAACATGCTTATGTGGGAAGCAAATAGCGATAATACTCGCTAAGGGGTCCGATCAATCAGAGAAAACAGAAACCTCCAAGTCGTCAACCACCTGCAGGGAATTTCCGTTAATCCAAATAAGATCGATAGTGCTATTACAATTTTTAGAAATGTACGTATATTTTCCGGGTCTGTCTGATGGACATCTTCCATTACATACTAATAGTCCTATAGAATCCATTGTTTCGACTAACAGCTTGTTGATTTACCCGTCTGTTTTCGTAACAATTTGTGTTCTGGAAGAAATCAGATTCTAAATGATTTAAACCTCCAATGGGCCCGTTAAAGTCCCCACATAAAATTATATTGGTAGGGGAAGGGTGGGCATAGTGGCCACTGCGGGCAAAGTTGCCACTTGAAGTTTTCATCCCTGTATAGTGCTGCGGCAATAGTCTCAACTACTCGCCCGGCAGCCGTTGTTGTTGTGTTGTAGTTTGGTGCCGCTCAGACGCAAGCTCACCGAAATATCGAAAATTTTCCATTTTTTTGACCCTCTGATGTTAGGTAAGTGCATCATGTTTCGCTTTAGTTTATTGTAGGCCTAGGTGAAGTAAATTGTACATCAATCGTGCAAAACAAGATGTTTCTAGCTTTGAATTCATAAGTGTCAACAGTAGATACAACAACAGGTTGTTAGTGAAATATTGTATTTAGAAAATGGCGTGCTTTGCCTGCGAATGTGTCCACTTTGCCCGCACTATATGTTGCATAAAGCTTTTTTTTTATTATTGAAACTGCGCCAGGAGAAGAGAATACCGTCATACAATTTTGTGCATCTTCATCTCAGACTGTCAACAACAGTAGCTCAACAGGACTCATTGGTGGTTCTGAAAACCCCAATACCGCCTTCATAATGGTATCCCTACCTTCAGTTGATCATCCAATCAGGTCTAGCAGCGGGCTTCCTTCTGCCACATTTGATCCGCCTATTCCCAGCACTTCATCAGCTGGTGCCCTAGAAACAACTTCAAATTTGAACAGTCCACCAAACAAGAAGTCCACTTCATTTTCTGTAAGTCCACGTGACATTGTTCCTGTACCCAAGGTCAATAGGATTATCAAAAGAGAAACTAAGCGGAAGAAAGGGACAGCAACAGTTCTAACATCCAGTCCATATAAGGCCACCCTCATGGCAATTAAGAAAGGAAAAGAAGATAAGGAGAATGCGAAACAACGTAGTCTAGAAGCAAAAAGAGAAATTGAAATCGAAAAGAAACAGCAGACTCCTAAGAAAAGAGTGGCCAAAATTAAAAATAAAGGAAAACGCGCAATGTTTAAGAAAAAGAATGACGATCTCTATGATGATGATGATGAAGGCAAGGTCAGCGACGTCGATTGTTAATTCTGTGGTGATTGTTACTCGAAATCTAAGGACAACGAAGGCTGGATGTTCTGGGTGCCTCAAATGGGCTCACGAAGCCTGCACAGAAGCCGAAGAAGAGGACGATGAGTTTATTTGTGATATATGTAAATACCAGTGATTTCGTAGTTTCACATACTTTCAGTAATGCCTATTTTTGTTTAAAACCCTAATACAATCGTTTTGAGTTCTGAAACTAAATGCGTTTTATTTTTTCCATACTACCTAAATCCATTTAGGCAGTGACCACTTTGCCCTACCTAGTGGCTTAAAGTGGCCACTTTGACAGCTTTTGATAAAGTCAAAATTTGTACAAATAAGTTTAAAAATCTAGGTGTTTTTATTTTCGAATCAGGCCTAAGTAACCATACTAAATGTTGAAGGGATTTATAAAATGTTTCAAAAAAGTTTAGGGGTGGAAAAAAATAGATGTTCCTTAGGGTGGCCACTATGCTCACCCCTCCCCTATTGGGATGTTTGGATCTACAACATGAATGTAGAACATCTCTAGGAACTCCCCGCATTATCTATCATCACCCATTTCTTCCTATGCAATAATTCTAAAATAAAAAAATAACTTTAAAAATTTAATGAATGTATTTTAGGCATAAGATTTCCGTCGGCTACATGAAATTCAAACAATTACCATTATCTTTGCTTTTATTATTAATTATTGCATTTCTTTTTCCCTCAACATATGGAGAAACATTCTTGGGATAGAATTTTAAATTTTAATAAAAGTTATTTTGAATTATTTTTGTCTGATGGATCAATCTACAGGGATCAATGTCTTCATAAAATGTTTTTGTTTTGTTTTTTATTAGAAAAATAATTAGGAAATTTACGCATTTAAAAACCACAAATGAGTCATAATTGGAACATTTGTTTGAATTAAAATATTTTTAATTATTACAATCAAGGGCTGGACGGACGGAATGGAACGAACGAGTAAGGACGTATCTGCCTCCGTTCCAAACCGACGGTTTTCCCACACGATTTTCCCTCATGCAAACCGATGGCTCGCAACGGTGAAAAAATCGAACGTGTAAGGGCACCTTAAGCAGCCTTAAATTTTTTAAAAAAGGAATTAAAATATTCAGCTTTTTGAGCTCTGCAAATATTCACAAAGTCTTTTTTAGCAGTGAAGTAAGCTTTTGATAAAGTCAAAATTTGTACAAATAATATTAAAAATCTAGGTGTTTTTATTTTCGAATCAGGCCTAAGTAACCATACTAAATGTTGAAGGGATTTATAAAATGTTTCAAAAAAGTTTAGGGGTGGAAAAAAATAGATGTTCCTTAGGGTGGCCACTATGCCTACCCCTCCCCTATTGCGGTGTTTGGATACGAAATTACTCACTACCCTCCTAATTTTCTCCAGGCATTCTTCGAAATCACAGTCTTGTGGCAAGTAAACGTTTCCCAACAATACAGTTTTACTACTAAATTGAAAAGAAACTATGATCATGCATTGGTTGCTTTCTAAAACAATAGCGTTCCTTTTATTTTTTATTATTGCATTATTTAAGAAAGTGACGATACCTCCACTTGTCCTAACTCGTTGTTTAGTTTTAAAAGCGTTACTAATAAACGGAGTGGAATTGATAACCAAGGTGGTATGATAAAATTATCGTTCGTTAACCTGGTTTCTACTATACATATTGCCAATATATTATCACCTGAAATTGAACTTTCAGAATTAAATAAATTTTGGTAGCCTTTGATATTGTTAAATATTATCTTATATCTACTGTTAGTTTGGTTAAATGGAAAGTTACAATTACTATAATTATTTTGATTCAATATTCAAAAAGCCTTTGTGAGTGTTGCTAGTTATCAAGTCAGGAGTCACTTTCTGAAAGTTGTACGCTGAGTGAACTAGATATTGGCTTGAACTCCAACTCCTTTTATCTTTCGCCCGTTTTTCTTTTTTTCTGTGACTGATTAATTTTTTCGTCTTCTTGATCAGTTGTAGGTGAATTTTCCAGCATTCTTTCTACCTCGTTCAGGCGGTATAGATTTCCTCTAACTTTCAAAACCCTCTTCTATAAGAGGCGTTTTTGTCCAGAACTTTTAATTTATTAATGCAATTGAAAATTTGTCTGCCTTCTTCTCAATTTTCCGGTGACTTGTCATGGCTCACTCTGTAATTATTTGTACCTAATTCGTCTCTTCTTTTCATAATTGCCTGTTTACATCTATAATTATTAAGGGATACCAATATAGGTCTTGGTTCCCGACCTTTAACTCGAAAACAGTTATTTATGGCGTATGTTGGTAATTCTACATTAACTTCATGGCACATATTAATTACTTTCGTAGAGAAGTTTTCCGTATAGGGCAGATTAAAAATTAAAAAGTTTATTTTCTTCTTTCTCTCTTCATGGATTGGATTTCATTTTCTAATAAGCTAATTTTTTTATCCTGTTCCAAATTTTTCTTCTTGAGGTCAGAAATTTCAGTCATTAAAGTGTTCAGAATTACTGTTATTTTGTTTAGCGAGTTTTTGGATTCTTCGTTATTACGGTTAATAACCTTCAACAAATCTTCGTTAGTGACCGACATTGTAATTAAAAATAGAAATTAAAAGTTGACGGAAATATTTTATAGTGACGATAATGGTAAATACAGCTGATAATAGTAAATACAGCTGGTAGTAAATACGATAATAGTAAATACAGCTGATAGATAGCCCAGACCGTGAAGGATCTAGGGAGGTAGTGGTGGGGATTGACGAGAAAAAGCTAATAAAATACAACTGTAAGTTACGTATAACATATTAAACAACATAAACCAAAGATAGAGAGAAAGTAATTAAAGAGGCTAATTATACTCTGAGGAACAATAAATAAAAAAAATGATAAAGGAAAAAATCTTAAATTCAATTTACCATAGTAAAAATAAAGTATGGAATAGAACTTTTAAAAAAGTTAAATATCCGACATCCAGGAGTACCTAGCCTTCCAAGCGTGACGAGCAAAACGGATCAGGGGACGAGGATGAGAGAGACCAGTCAGAAAAGAAATCATCTCATCCCTTGTGAGAGAGCGCTTGTTAAAATAAAGTAAACGAAACTCATCCAATAGAGGACACGCTCCCAAGAAGTGATACAAATCTTCACGAGAACTACAATTACATAGAGAACATCTTGACTGATCGGGATCATTTTGAAACCAAGGACGATAATCCAAATAACGAAGCTCTCCCCTCAATTTAAGCAGCCATTTTACCTCCAGATAATTCAAATCTTTGGAGAGAGATGCAGTAACGCGATTTTTATAAACCAGGATTAAAACTTTGTATAAAAGAAAGTGATCTGATATAATCGCGCGATTAAACTTCTTTTCATAGTAATCCTCTTTTATTTTGGAAAATACGGCCGAAAATTGTTGAATCCATAAACTCACGTCATCACTAGAGAATGATAGAGAAAAAGAGCGGAAGAGAGACAGCCAATTGTTAAACCAGAATGATTTCTTGTTTATTATTTGTTGGGACACTATCTTTGGGAGCCTTTGTTCCGAAACAGAAAGCACTTTTATAATATACTTCACATGGAGGCGAAGAGTGTAAATCATAAGAGGTTCCAAAGAGGTCTCCAGAGCCAAGATATAATTGGGAGTGGAGGAAGGCAAACTAAACAGTTTTCTTACAAAAAATATCTGAAATTTCTCCAAGACTTCATAAGACTGAAACCCCCACACTTGGGCACCATACGTTACAACGACACTTGACACTGTTGAATACTTGAAATTTGGCCGTTAATGGGACGTTTATGTTCATTATAAAGTTTGCCCATAGTCTGTTAAAACCTAGTTTAGCCACATTTACTTTATCTATCAAATGAGGGAAAAAGCTTAAACGCGGTGTTAAAGTAAAACCGATATATTTGAAACGATTTACCGTTTTAATTTTTTTTTCTATATAGTTCCGAAAGATCATTATTTTAGATTTTTCCAAGTTTAGCGTCAAGTTCCACTGCTCACAGTAACCCTCAAGAATGTTAATATTCCTTTGAAGAGCTGTAGGATTATTGGCTATCAGAACGATATCATCGGCGTAGAGCAGAATCTTAACTTTCTGATTTCCTATCATTATTCCTCCCTCTAAGTATGACACAAGATCATCCAGCAATAGGGCAAACAGAATTGGACTGATTAAACACCCCTGCCTTACACCGGAGCCAACACGGAAGAACTCGGAGTTATGGTCTAAACCTCGAACTGAGGAGCAAGCAAAAGAATACAACTTTTTCAAAATAAGAATAAACCGAGAGGAAACACCAAGGTTGAATAACTTTAAGAATAGAGACTGGTGATCAATGGAATCAAACGCAGATCTAAAATCGACGAAAAAACAAAATAACTTTCCACCCTCCGTTGATAATTCGAGGTGAATTGAATTTGTCAGTACAAATATATTATCAACTGCGGAATAACTACGCCTAAAACCAGTCTGAAACTCACTCAATAAATTATTTAATGAGACAAAATCCTCCAGGTGACGAAGAAGCAAGGAATTAAATATTTTGGCCATAGTGTCCATACAAGAAATGCCTCTACAATTTGAAATTATATTAGGTGAAATTAATTATAAAATTATGTTTTTAAAGAGGAAAAATTATAAATATACTAAGGGATAACGATTACCAATCTCAAAAATATAATTAAAAAAGTAGAGAAGAGAGGATACAACCTAAGAAGAGAGGAGTTGCATGTTTGTAAAGTTCATAAATTATACAGTTCATCCATAGTAAAAGGAGAGTCCAGAATAGGAGAGGAAATAAACGGATCAGCGTAAAAGGGAGAACAACGTACGGAAGGATTGAGAAGGTTTTTAAAATGTGACACCAAGGCATCCGATGAGATATCATTTCCAAGAATGAAGGTCCTTCTGCGAAATCGATTCACCAAACTCCGAAATTGCTTAGAATCATAAAGGTGCCCCTACACGTTCGTTTTTTTTCGCCGGACCGTCGTTACAAACCGATGAAAAAAACCGAACGTGTAAGGGCAAAAAACCGGCGGTTTGGAACGAAGTCCGGGCAACCTGTCGGAGACAGAATTCAGGAAGGAACGTTGGGTTGGACTGAACCGACGGTGTAAGGGCGCACCGTTCCAAACCGTCGGTTATTTGCTCTTTAAATTAAGAATATTATTGGTGCTATGTTTATAATAGTTTAGTTTTCTCTACGAAAAATAATTTAATAAACATTAATATATTTATTTTGGATAAAAGATTAAAAAAAAAAAATTATTATTACGAATTTTCGCCTCAAATATGAATCTGTCATCTTCGTCAACTACAAAAAAAATAATGCAATTATCGATATTTCATTACATATTATTTAAGTTTATTTTCCTCAATATAGGGACGAACATTGTTCCCGATGGAAATTTAAATGATATAATTAAATAAAAGTGATTTTGATTTATTTTTTTGTTCGATGGCTCAATATAAATTAAGAAATCCTAGCCGCTCAGTTTAACAACATGAATGTAGAATATCTCGTAGAACATCTCTAGGAACTCCCCGCATTATCTATCATCACCCATTTCTTCCAATGCAATAATTCTAAAATAAAAAAATAACTTTAAAAACTTTAATGAATGTATTTTAGACCTAAGATTTCCGTGACACATGAAATTCAAACAATTACCATTATCTTTGCTTTTATTATTAATTATTGCATTTTTTTTTTCCCTCAACATATGGACAAACATTCTTGGGATAGAATTTTAAATTTTAATAAAAGTTATTTTGAATTATTTTTGTCTGATGGATCAATCTACAGGGATCAATGTCTTCATAAAATGTTTTTGTTTTGTTTTTTATTAGAAAAATAATTAGGAAATTTACGCATTTAAAAACCACAAATGAGTCATAATTGGAACATTTGTTTGAATTAAAATATTTTTAATTATTACAATCAAGGGCTGGACGGACGGAATGGAACGAACGAGTAAGGACGTATCTGCCTCCGTTCCAAACCGACGGTTTTCCCACACGATTTTCCCTCGTGCAAACCGATGGCTCGCAACGGTGAAAAAATCGAACGTGTAAGGGCACCTTAAGCAGCCTTAAATTTTTTAAAAAAGGAATTAAAATATTCAGCTTTTTGAGCTCTGCAAATATTCACAAAGACTTTTTTAGCAGTGAAGTAAGCTTCCTTTGCAAGTATAGAATTTGTTTTTCTAAATAAATTAAGGAGGCAAAAAGATCTTTTCCTAGCCTGCAGACGGTAATCGAACCATGGATTCTAGAGTACATCCGACCAACTTTTCCTCTTTACCCTCGATAGTAGCAGTAACAAAGAAAAAAAAAAAGAAAAAATAAAATGTAATAAATAAACTCTTTTGGACATCTTGGTTTACAGAATTATTTTATTTTTAAGTAAATGACTAGTGGGTTTGTGTAGGTTCACAAATATTCTTTTGACTGGCAGTGGCCATATTTACCAATCTATCTGCTAGCGGGAATTTTCGTTTACAAACGGTTAGGTTTCATTCCTCTGGATGATAATAGACAGCCTAAAAGGCTTGGTGAAAGTGGTAGATAATAAACCCATACTTTTTCTACCGAGAATCAGTTATAACAAAATAATCAATTTTGTTAAAAGATATCTTTGTTTGAATTAATGATAATAAATTGCTTCAAGCGAAATCTAATACTTACTACCCCTTTTTAATATGAACAACACCTTAATATAATTAGATAATACAATTTAAACAAACATACAATGGTATACTACAATGATATATACTACACTTTGTTAACAATGTGGTTTAAAAATTAAAATCAATTTAATTACAGTTTTTAACTATACTAATTCATATCATTAATATATAATTATCATCAATTTTTTATGTTTTTCATAATTAAAAAATCAAATTTCGAGTTTAAAAATGGAACACACCGAAAATATTAAAAAAATATGTTATTTTCAAAACTCTTGCTTTACCACGTTTTTTTATCCGTCCCTGCCTGTATTAATGTTTATAACTTTCTTTCGGTATTATGAATTACACCTCATTATGCATTTACTATAAAATTCATACGCAATAAAAAAACATTAAAACGGTTTTGGTTTTAAAAATAAAAATCGAAGTGATATTTAATAAACATAGGCTAAAAATGTGGTCAGCTTCAAAATTTTATTTTATATATATAATGTTTTTTCAACAATAATTTAAACATTATACTTAAGTATATGTATATGTATAGAATTTATTAAAATTTAGTGCTCTTTTAAATGGTAAAAGCTGAAAATTTTTACCACTTTTAATTTAAACTTTATGAGAGATTTACAATCAAAACCAACTCCCCGTTGAAAAATCACAAAAACCGCGATTAATCCAAAAGATAGGGAAATAGACTATATCTGTAGGAACTTTTCGATATGAAATTTGATGTAGAAACACTGCTACTTTTTTTTTTTTTTTTGCACTTAATTCGAAAAGTAAATATAAATGAGTCATATGTTAAATATTTAACACGGTAGGTGCGGGATCGGTCCCCGGGATCCGATACCTGAACTGAAGAGGATACCCCTAAAATACGCCGCCGCACCTAACGTGTTAATAAATGAAAAAATATTTGAAAAGAGCGATATGTAAACATAAAAATTCTTTCAAGTTTTCCAGATCTGTTTTACCCCCAAAAGGATGTTCCGGGAGTTAAAAAGATAAGGGTTGTGTCCCAAGAGAAATAATAAGTGATATGGGAACCGTCCAACGTAGAAGGCATTTAACTGGGACGATGAAAAAGGCCACGTTGAACAAATACAAAGAGTACATCCGACCAACTTGTCCTCTTTGCCCTCGATAGTAGCAGCCATTGACCCGATAATATGATTTATTGTATCGTTTCCGCCCCCTCCACAATTTATATTTTACTCCTATTGGAAAAGGGGAAAACCTTTTCCATTCAAGACGTTCTCAATAAAAGAAGTCATATTTCCTATGTATAATTGAAATATTTTTTACTCATAAATTAACCTAAATAAGTATATCACAATTTTATAGGAACTTTTTATATCATATTTCAAATTTAGCATAAATAATGATATAACAATTATATAGGAACCTTTTATACCATATCAAACAATTGTCTTAAATTTAAATTAATTAGAATTCAAAGATTTCTCTCCTTCATATGTTATGTAAATTACTTATTGGCTTAGATAAAAAGTGCAAAGTTTAAAGTTTTAATTTTTTATTTTTCAATTCTTATAAATCTGTGATCAGCCGCATCAATACCTATAAGGTTAGTTAAAAAAAAGAAAAAAGAAAAAAAAAAAAAAAAAGCACTCATGCACGCATCACACAACATTCATTTACCACCCTCATTTCTTTGACTAAAAATAGAAACTACTTTTTTGAAAATGGCCTACTTAAGTGCTAATGGAGAGAAAACAAAGTTTCTTTCCTCAAGGACAATTGTTTAAGTAAGTTGCTACTAATTGTCATAGAACAGTTTTTGTTAAATAATCTGAAAGTAAAAATATTTCATTTCAGTGACCTACCACTTAGTAAACTAAATAATATTATTTCTTAAATTTTAGGCTTTTCAACGATACACCATACATATATACCGCAACTTATATAACCGGAAATCGAAATTTTTGTTTTAGGAGTTAATAATTTTTTCTTTTATTTCATTATGAAATACTTTCATATTTTATATTAAGCCATTTCTCGTTACTAAATATAACAAGTGACTGTTATTTTCTTCAAATAAACAAATCAGATCGTTTTTATGAAGATAAAACCTATCTCACTTTAAATAATACTTAATTATGATTGAATATTCGAAAATTTCACAATAGCATAATACTATATATTTCATATACAGGTAAGTAAAAGTAAAAAAAAAAAAAATATGGTTCGAGAAATAAAAATAAAATAAAGGAATTCTTGGATCTTCCGCATAATTGGTGCGTAGCGCTGCCACTGCGCCATCAGAGGCGGTATCCGAGCTAAGTAAAGCTTCTCTCTTTACTTATCCCATTCCCTCATTTCGCAATTATTGCGAATGTATACGGGGGGGGGGGACGATTCGCAATTTTTAATATTCATATAAGGTCTCTCGTGGCGCACTGGCAGCTCTCCGTATTAACCATGCACAATATCTGGGTTCGCATCCCGGCTAAACCCAATCTCATCTCTTCAAAATAAAAATAATAAAATTTGGTTATACACGAGAAAATAATTAAGCATAAAATAATAAATATTTCAATTTCCATAAATATCAACTAGTAGCTATGTGAGGGATAAACACGTAGATAAAGTTATAAACAACTGCAGGCATTTGATCCTGGTAATATACCCCAACTTTTTTTGGGGGGGGGATATGTTTTTATAGCCTATCGTTTTCGAAATTTGTTCTCAATAATTTCAGTAAAAAAGCAATTTGTTAGTACTCAACGAAAATTTATTTACTGTTTTATTTATTTAATTTTTGCTAATTACAGGTCAATTTTTAATCGAAAACTGTTTATTTTTTAATCTTTTTAGTCAAAACGTAACATCTTCATAATGTTTACTACCTACGCATTCTACTCAATGCTCTCTCTCGAAAACGAGGACACACTAAAATATTCTTCTTTCATAAATCATGACTATTTATAGCACGATTTTTCATATATATATATATATATATATATATATATATATATATATATATATATATATACATATATAAAATCCCAAGACTAACTGACGTAACGTAAGGTGGCAATATCTTCTTTTATAACTCTACCCTGTTGAATCCCAGTGTGAGCACCCCCTCGATAAGTACATCAACGCATACCCTGCTCCATTTTTACCTGTTGAGTATGGGTGATTTTAAATAAATCTGATTATGAAGGCCAGCCGTAACATATCTAACGTCATTATACCAAATATAGATCTGGTAGAGCTCAGGTATCCACATTTAAGTTGATATTAGCTTGAAGTACTAAATGATAGCAAAAAGTAATTAGTTATCGGGAATCCCCCGTGGAAAGGCTAACTACAAACTTTCTCTTACAAGAAATTCCTGAAGGAAGTTAGATTCTGAACTATTGATAAACTAATAGTTTAGTTGTTGAGATGAACATTTCTAGACACTTTGAATTAGATAGATATGGATTTTCAATCGGGGGGATATCAGAAAAATGATATTTAAATGATCTTGATTCCTATCATGTTTGTCTGATAGTTTCCACGTGCGCATCGAACATTGTTGTAATTATGCTAGGATGATACATTTCAATATAAATTTGTAGTAAACTTAATATTATATGCTTAGATGTTCGAAAAAAAATTATTTGACAAGAAAATGAACGGTTCAGGACCGTGTAAAACGTGATTTAGATACTCATAGGACGAAGTCTGTTTTACAACAAACAGTTCGGGAAGAATTACTTCATGATGGAGAATCCATATCGCGTTCTATTTGAAACAGTGATTAGTAAATTGAGGAATAAGTTATTACAAAATAAAAATGCTTTTCAAAATGAATTATTATAAAACAACACTCCTTTGAAAAATGATTATTAGAAAGATATACATCTGTTTAATGATGGGCATCGGCTTGCCCGGTCTGCCCATCCTTAGCAAATAAATTGGAGTGAAATACAAGTGCTTAAGGAATCATTTTATTAAAATATAGTACTGCTTTTAAAAATGGATTATTATAAGAATCTATTGCCTTAGAAAAGGTTTTTTTTTCTTCGAATGGTGAATAGTTTGAACAACACAAAGTATGCTAAAGAGTAGACTGATTCTGAGTGAGAATGAACTCTAAAGAGAAATTAGATGTAATTCAAAAGAAAATATAGGATAAGTTATTAAGTAGTCTTACATTGAGAATTGAAGCTTTGGAAAAAGAGGATGAATTAGCCACTAAAAGACGACTTCAGCGACTCTCCCAAGATCAGTCAACATGAGACTCCTGCTAACTACTGTTACCCACTCACAACAAATGGCCCGTATCAAACAAATCCGACTAATGGTTGGGACAAACTTATACACTGTCCTTGGCTCAGGGAGGCGACACATTGGAGGTTCTCCTGATCAGCCCATGTTCGAGCGGTGTAATTACGAAGAATTGGTTAGGAGGCTCGACTTGCGATTTGGCCATAAACCCGTAGAACAACTGCACCGCTAACAGTTAAGCAACAAGGAAGTCAAGTATATCGCCAGTAAAGTAAGAAATATATACTATACAGTAGCGTCTGCGAGAGCTTAGCAGAAGACAGATTCCTCGATAGACTCGGAGATCACAACAAACTGTGAAATTATCCCGGCCAAAGACACTACAGGAAGTACCTGCTCAAGCATTAAACGGTCACGCAATCGTGGCCCCGTACATGCTCGAGTTAGAGCTGTCGAAAGATGTACAGTTAATTTAGTATACAATTATAAAATAAAGAAACAATTATGACAAAGAAATGAACTGAATAACCTATACATATGTACACGACTTAAAACTAAGGAATACAATTATATACAAGCTATATACAACCATTTTATGTGCAAGCGAAGCAATAGAGATAGAGATAGTGTGCTTGTCTATAATACCAATATAAAGGTATTAAATCAAGGTACAGCGTTGAGCACAACATGCTAGCATGCCTCTAAGCTAACTAATTGGAAATTAACTGATGTTGGTCACACTTCCTCTTCTTCTGAAGCGTGAGACTCTCACGCTGATTCTCTTAATCAGTTGTTAAAAGGCTTCAGCTGGGACACATGGCTGGTTTCGACACTGTTTCCTTCTTCATTCTCCAAGTAGAAAACGTTTGCCGACTTCTTCTTTATGATTTTAAATTTCGAATTTCGGCACCAGAGCAATAGGTATCCTGCTGATGATAACCGGTGTGCGCGGTGAAGATCTAAGTCACCTTCCATAAAAACTCCGACTCTATTGTATTCCTATTGTAGTACTTACACTGTTTTTCACTGGCTACAAATTAGTTTTTCTCAATTAGTAACCTTAGTTCATCTAGCTTTTCAATATGAGATGTCCAGGTCGAAATAGCGGTTTGAGATCATTGGGGTCTGCTTTAGTAAACAAGGTATTAGGACCTATTAGTTCTCACCTCATATTTAAATAGGCAGGAGTACAACCCAACGAGTTATGCCCAGAAGTGTTAATCGCGAACACGAATTCGGGTAAGTAGGCGTCCCATTTTCGATGATTGCTTTCTATGAAGGCAGTAATCATTGTTTTTATCACTCTGTCCTCTCAACAGGGTTTGCTTATGGCAAGTACGTCGGAGTATTAGATAGTTCAATTTCATAAGCTTGCGCCTGGTCGTCTATTAATTTATTGACGAAAGGGCTACCGTTGTCGGTATGAAGGACTCTTGGTGTGCCCCATCTAAAAATAATAAACTGCCTGAAGCATTTAGTGACAGTTTTTGCGTTCGCCGTTCTCACAGGAACGAGTTTAACCCATTTTGAAAAGGTATCTTGGAAGACCAGTAGATAGCAAAACCCATTAGAGAACAGAGGAAAGGGTCCTTGAATATCTGCAGCAACAACGTCCCAGTGTGACTGATGAAGGTTCATCATTCCCATCTGAGTTCGTTGTTCCGGTTTATTTAGCTGACAGATCTTGCACCGCCTGATATAGTTAGCTATATCCCGACGCATTCTTGCCAGAAGTATAAGCGAGCTATTCTCGTTTTGGTTTTTTCCACCCAGATGTGACCTGTATCGGGTAAGCTGTGAATCTCATACACAACTCTAGTTTGTTGTTCCTGAGATACAACTAGCTTCCATGCGTAGGAATCATCTGAAAGAGAATCTTGTATATCATCAAAGAAATGACCGTATTATTTTTCCTTTAGATATTTTCCAGTTGGGAGTTTGGGCTGGTCTACGACTTACTTCTAGATATTTATTGTTATAACAAGTATCTTGGGTTGGTTGCGTGGCATCAATTGTCAAAAGGGATTCATTATTTCCTTCGTCCAATTCCAAACATACTTTTGGACCACAAGAACACGGAAAAGAAATCAGGAACAGAATGAATGGAACCTTTCCGATAAATTACTTCAAAGTCTTATCGTCTAAGTCTTGTAGTTCCAATGCCTATCTCGCTAACTTCTCGTAGGATTTTTAAGATTATTGAGCCGTTTGAGACTGGGAGTGGTCCGAAATACGAGTAACTTTAAAGTATTAGCTCTCCAGATATGGCCGAAATTTGCTAATCGCCCATAATACTGCCAGAAATTCCTGCTCGGTGAAGCTGTAATTTAACCCTACTCCCTGCAAGGCTCTACTTCCTTCCTTATCTTCAATATTCTAAGTTAAAACGGCACCCAAGCCAGTTGCGCTAGCATCCGTTTCAAAGTAAAACGTTTTAGAGAAATCTGGTCTGGTGAGTATCGGTAATTAAGTGAGAAGTGATTTAATTTCTTAAGGAAATCCTCTTGCTCCGTTGTCCATAACCATTGTTGAACTTTCCTTAAATGTTTGGTTAAGGGACGGATCCTATCCGAAAAGTTAGGGATAAAACGCCGATACCATGAGGCCATTCCAATAAAACGACGTAATTCACTCAAATCCTTTGGAGGAGGTAATTTCAGTAATGGATCTATCTTTTCTGGATCGACCTGTAGTCCATTCCTGTTAATTACAAAGCCACGGTATTTAATTTCTGTGCAGCCGAACATATATTGCTCATAGTTGATTTTTATTCCAGCATCTCAATTTTAAGATAGCGAAGGTGTTCATCGAAGGTATTTGTTGCGGCGATAATGTCGTCTAGATAAGCAAAACGTGCCGGAGCCAAATCGGGTGAAATTATTATACCTAAAAGGAGTTGAAATGTGGCAGGAGCGCCGCAATACCTGAAAGGAAGTCTCTTCAATTGAAATGATCCCTTGCCAAACACAGTGAACACTGTGATTTCTATTCATTCACGTGATAACGGTATGTGATGGTAGGCCTGGGCTAAATAAATGTTTGATAAATATCTACAGGAACGGAGTTGGTCCACTAAGAATGCCATATTGTGTTGGGTCTTGATAAGCAAAACGTGGTAGGCATCTTTCTTGGTACACGCATTCACCTTGCGGTAATCAACGCAAAACCTTTACTTTCCGTTTGGTTTTTTCACCATAACTACAGGGCTTGACCACGGGTTGTGCGAAGGTTCGATGATATCCTCGTACAGCATCAGATCCACCTCTTTATTAATAACGTTTTGTGAGATACCGGATAAGTTCTCGGCTTTATCGGTTGATGGTTACCAACATCGATGTAATGCTCAGCCAGCGAAGTCAATCCCAACATACCCTGGTTCTCCTGTCGCTCCTGTTCAAGGAAGGATTTCAAAATTTTCATTTCTTCAGGTTCAATGGTCTTTAGGCTTACTTGATTCAAATGAAATTTAGGATTCTTTCAAAAGTCGAGAAGGTAAATACATTCGTAGGGTATTCATTAAATCACCAGATAAAATTAGAAGTGTTGACTACACTCTTTTAAGGTATCTAGGCCGATAAGAGAGAGATTTGGAAGGATGGAAAAGGTAACTTCCTTCTGACACCCATAGATGCTAGCAGATAAGGCAATAGCGTCATAGACTGTTTCTTCTACTCCGTATAACGAAGAGCAGAACATGCTAGCATACATCTAAACTAATTGAATATTTACAGATGTTTTTTAATCAGTCAATGTTATTCCAGCGTTGCTAGGGTAACTAGCAGTGTTGGTCTCAAGACTCAAGAACATGGAAGATGTTATTAAAAAGATTCTTCATGCTCTAAAAACGCGCAGGAAGGAAATTCACAGTTGGCAGCACTGTCAGATGGGAACCATAAGACAGTAAAATCCAAGGAAGCAGCTGAGAGGAAAACAAAATTTTTCACCTACGAATTGCAGAACTCAGAGGTGAAGAAGAAAATGTACAAGGACCCGTACCTGAGAGACATTAAACAATGGAAAATGTCCGGCCAATGATGGATGGAAAATGATGGAACAATGGAAAATGACCGTCCTGGCAGAAGCTGAGGCTTCGGTCTGAGAACGTTAAAAACTACTGAGCCCAATATAGCTCAATTACGACGGGACTGGATGGCATACTAACATTGCAGTTTATTGCCATACCAACATAATTCTTATTTAATTCATTAAGATGGATAATAGATCACACCCTAGAGGCTGATGTCGGTGATAACAAGAAATTGATCATTCTGAGGAGCAGGATGCCAAACGTGTTTAAGGAGCATGAGGAGGTCGTGTTGAGGCATACCGCACTCTAGAAAAGGTTTGTGAGCAGTTCTATTGCGCACACCCTAAAGAAGTCGTCAAGGACTGGTGCAGGCGCACCTAGTGTTCCGACTAAGTGAAAACAATTTCAATGTGTGCAAAATAATGTGGAAACACCTTTCGAATGCGTAGCCGTTGACAACGCACCACCTTTCCCCGCAACAGATGCGGGAATCCGCTACATCCTGATTGCCATAGACGATTTCAGCTAGTGGGTAGAGGCCTGATTATTCAAGAAATTACCCGTTTCTGATGCCGCTATATATATCGAAGTTTTGATGGGTGTAATTAAGCATTTTTTTTGTAAAATGCAAGGTGGGGGTTACCATCCTGGAGGAGTACAGCTACGCACTCAGTATCATAGATGGACAAAGCTATGAGCACAAACGTTCCTGACCGTATCTCATGCTGTACTGGTAAAATGATTTGTTGCATTCAACAATACGCAAGATCTTGAGAACTGTTCAGCCCCAAGTTGGTGACTTCGGGAACTGTTTCAATTGCCTGATCATGTTATTTTAATTGTTGCCTCACTTTAGACCTTCAACTTTTAAATTTAATAACTTTGGTTTAGTTAACCTGTTTAGATTACTGTATTCATTTAACTTTGTTATCTTTTGAGTCATATCATAGTGAGATTTTCCAAAAATATCTGTATAGATGAGAAGTATTTCACATGATTTATTCACAGTCATGCCGTTTTTTTCTCCTGAAATATCGCTCTAATGTCCGATATTAAACAGGACTGTACTAAGGGATTTTCAATGCCGATATGAACTGTCGATAGTTCTTTGGAATATCGAAAACTCTAAATTTGATTTTGATAAGTGGAATTTTTACTTTGGTAAGCTACAGACTTACAGTCACCGTCCGATTAAATCGATAGTGGAGACTAGTTTTGCAAATTAGTTTTTGTAAAACTAAACACCTCGATGGGAGCTCATGCATTGGTCGTAAAATATTCCATAGCAAGGAAGGAACTACAGCCTTGGCCAAAAGTATTAGGCATCTTGCAAATATGTCTATTTCATTTTATTTAATAATTCTATATACACTGCGGCTCCCAAAACTAGTTGTGGTGGATTATTTTAATCCCCTACTTCTCATTAATGCTCTAAAAAAACTTAAATTTAAACAAAAGTTCTCTGTACAGTGTTAGCTCTCTCATTGGTAGCAGTTGAGGATTGGTTTCATTTTATTAGATTTTATTTTAAAAAAATTAAATTTTCTTTTTGTTTATGATTAAAAATGGTCAAGGTAAAAGAAATAAGTGAGATTGAACGAGATTGAGCGAAAACTGTTTTTATGTCATCGGAAGGGTATACCAAAACGAGATAGCAAAAACTATGAAGTGCTCCCGTAGTGCAGTTCAATATGCTCTTCTTCAAAATCGGACGCATAACACATTTTCCTCTCTACCTAGAACAGGAAGAAATAAAATAATTGGTGCATGTGAGGATAGGTTTTTGGTGAGAACATCTCTTTAGAATCACAAGAAAACATCGAAACAGCTGGCTGAAGAGATGAAAATCTTGTGTTCTGTTGACATTTCTGCTCGGACAGTAAGAAGAAGACTGGGAGAGAATAGTCTGAAAGGGAGGCTTAGAGAAGCCAAACGCAAGAAGAGGCTTACCAGGGCAATATTTCTCCAAAACTGGACTGCTCAAGACTGAGCAAAGGTGGTTTGGTCCGATGAAAGCAACTTTCAGGTAGATCAATTTTTGTAAATGGAAATTAAAAATTGCCAAAATTTCCTAAAATTGATGTAGGATATACGAATATAGTTATTTTCTAAAATTCGAAGCCTATCATCCAGATTGAGTTGTCCCTACATTGAAACACAGTAGAGGAAATATAATGATTTGGGGTGTTATTGGGGCTTCAGGTGTTGGAAAATGTTTTTATGTGAAGGAAGCATGAATAACGATACCTATATTTCCATGTTAAATCAAATTTTGAAGCCTTCGTTTGAAAAAATATTTCTACCAGATGACACAAAAAACATTATTTTTCAACAGGATATGCTCCCTGCAACGTTTCACGCAAAAGTAGATAATGGTTCGAAAAAAACAAAAAAAACAACAACATTTTGGTGCCTGACTGGCCTCCTTTTACCACACTTTCCCCCCTTTACATTTATTTAATAAAATATGTGGCTGCCTAATACTTTTGGCCAAGGCTGTATTTCCGAACAATTGATTACCGAAAACGTCGGAGCCAATCTCCTATGAGTGATCCACTTTTAAAGGTATAAGCTTCTTACTTTTAATACTTGCATTGAATTTATCGGTTTCCATTGAGGCAGTGATATGAATAATTCAATTTTCAAGATGGTGGTAGCATTACTTAGCTTGCGTATTCGTTCCGGGGGGAGTCTATACGTTCCAAGTCAGCTCTTTTAAGCGTGAGTTTTATTGAATTCCTGTCTTGTGAAATAACAAGAATGCTTGGCTTGACTGATCTCCTTTCTCCCAAGCCTAACATATTGTTATTTCTGCAAATCCTTGTCGTTAAATAGTTGTCTCCGTAATCCGTTTTTGAGACGTGAAAAGGAATGATAGTCTTATAGAAATGCTAAGGAATATACTGATTCGTTTGCTCTTCAAATGTCTATCAACCCGAAGTTGATGGATAGTAGACCCAAAAGATACTTATAATAAAAAAATCAACCAATATCTTTTATCCTTATAATGTATCGGGTTCCCCTGAGAATCGTGCTTTTATTTTTTATTTATTTTTACTTTCACTTACCTATATATGAAATATATAGTAAGTGGAAGTATTGCGATCGTGAAAAATTTCGACTTCCGGTTTTCAACGGAAATACACGTTTTGGGACCCCCTGAGTCGAAATAACCAAGTCCCGCGAAATGGTCTGTGTGTGTGTGTGTGTGTGTGTGTGTGTCTGTGTGTCTGTGTGTGAACAGACTAGCTCAAAAACTATAAACCGTAGGAACCTGAAATTGGGTATTTAGTGAAGGTATATGCCCGCGATGTGACAGCAAAAATTTCATCAAAATTGCTCAAAGGGAGGGGGTAGTTTATTTAATAACTTTTTAGGTTTTTTTCGATTTTCTCAAAAACGGCTCTAACGATTTTGATTAAACTGAATATTTGATCTATTTATATGCCCGAGATATGACTGTAAAAATTTCATCAAAATTGATTAACCGGAGGGGGGACTTTACTTAATAAATTTTGTATCATTTTCACGTGTTTTTTGTATTTACTCAAAAACGGCTTTAACGATTTTGATCAAACTGGGTATATGATGTATGTATATGCCCGAGATACGACTGTAAAAATTTCATCAAAATTGATCAACCGGAGGGGGGACTTTACTTAAAGAATTTTATCTAATGTTTACTTTTTTTTTATTTCCTCAAAAATGGCTATGATGATTTTGATGAAACTGGGTATTAGATGTATGTATATGCCCGCGATGCGACAGCCGAAATTTCATCAATATTTGTGAAACGGAGGGGGTACTCCATTTAATAAACTTTTTCTTATGTTCACGTGTTTTTACTTTCACTTACCTATATATGAAATATATAGTAAGTGGAAGTATTGCGATCGTGAAAAATTTCGACTTCCGGTTTTCAACGGAAATACACGTTTTGGGACCCCCTGAGTCGAAATAACCAAGTCCCGCGAAATGGTCTGTGTGTGTGTGTGTGTGTGTGTGTGTGTCTGTGTGTCTGTGTGTGAACAGACTAGCTCAAAAACTATAAACCGTAGGAACCTGAAATTGGGTATTTAGTGAAGGTATATGCCCGCGATGTGACAGCAAAAATTTCATCAAAATTGCTCAAAGGGAGGGGGTAGTTTATTTAATAACTTTTTAGGTTTTTTTCGATTTTCTCAAAAACGGCTCTAACGATTTTGATTAAACTGAATATTTGATCTATTTATATGCCCGAGATATGACTGTAAAAATTTCATCAAAATTGATTAACCGGAGGGGGGACTTTACTTAATAAATTTTGTATCATTTTCTCGTGTTTTTTGTATTTACTCAAAAACGGCTTTAACGATTTTGATCAAACTGGGTATATGATGTATGTATATGCCCGAGATACGACTGTAAAAATTTCATCAAAATTGATCAACCGGAGGGGGGACTTTACTTAAAGAATTTTATCTAATGTTTACTTTTTTTTTATTTCCTCAAAAATGGCTATGATGATTTTGATGAAACTGGGTATTAGATGTATGTATATGCCCGCGATGCGACAGCCGAAATTTCATCAATATTTGTGAAACGGAGGGGGTACTCCATTTAATAAACTTTTTCTTATGTTCACGTGTTTTTACTTTCACTTACCTATATATGAAATATATATTAAGTGGAAGTATTGCGATCGTGAAAATTTTTTTATTTTTTATTATTTTATCTAGGCGGTCAATATTATTGATCAATACGGATTGAAATGCTTCAAACATATTGGCAAAATTAATAATTGAGTGTATTGATGGAATCTAAATTGATGTTAATATTTTGCTATGTCAGCCCGAATGTGATTTCTTTATTTACTCTTGATCATGATTGGCCGGAACTGTACAATGCCAAAGTAACTATAATTTTAATATATCTAAGAAGCAGATAGCTTTGAAAAAAAGTAGTGGATGCATGATATTTGATTCAGGTGTTTTATGTCCCAAAAAGGTATTACTTTTCCCGCAATAAAACAGAATGTGTGTATGTTTGTTTTATATTTAAATATTGTGTTATATTTGTATTTGTTGGGGGTGTAAATTAATGGAATTTTCAAGCTTTGTTATGTGTGCAGCATTGTTTATAACGATAACATTGCTTTCCAAGTTTCGTCAGAGGGCTTTTGAATTCGACGTTTCAATTATTCGTTAACTGGCCTTCTATTCAAATTAAATTATAATGTTTTTCGGATCTTTCGTTGTTTTATATGCGAATAGGAACTTAAAGAATTTTTTGGACGTTAAAAAATATGGAATATATTACGGTAGAATATAAGAGACAAGGAGATAAGAAAACACTAAACAAGGTTTAATGTTTGATGTCGCAAGACTTTTCATTAAACATCGGTTTTAGGCTTGGCAGAAATTCGAACTTTTTGTTTACGCCCAACTTTGCCGCAACATGTCGAAAACTGGGATTGGGTTTAAAACAGCAGCAAAGTTTCCCCGAAAATAATTTCTCGAATGCCCTCCTACTTCCTCCAAAATGGGGATATATCGGTAACCATTTTCGGTACGGCGTTAGCTTACAATTATAATGACCTGTGTGAAATTGCCAATTAAAAAAAGGTATACATTCATTATATGTAATAATCACAATAAGAACTTTTAAAAACAGTTATTATATAGTCACATAATCACAATTATGTAAAATATTTACTGGTGTCATTGGTAATAATATAATTAGGAAAATCCGATTTATGCTTTAATACTCACTTGTGGAAGGCCAAGTAGGACACAGGAGATCTCAGTGCCTCTCTTCCAGCCACAAAAAATATATTAAAAGCCAATGAAGAGATACGGAACGTGAGAACTACAACTACTATCTCAGTGAATATTAATTAAAGTCGTATTCTTTTTTTTTTTTTTTTTCTATTTTTAGATACCGAAATGTAAAATAAAATAAAAAGGCATTGAACAAGAAATAAAGTTTTATTTAGTCACCTTTGGACGAGATTGGAGTAGAATTGCAAGCTTCAAAAAGGGTTTATCATGGAAATTATATAAAATTAATAGCTGCTGGAAGGAGCTACACGATTAAAACAATGTATCCGGTTGGATAGGTTTAAAAGGATTATAACAAGATTGCCTCCCCCCCCTTCCTTATAATATCCAAGAAGAAATCTTTTATTGGTCAGTTCAAAACTGTCAGTTTTTCATATCCAATAATAAAATAGGTTAAATTTTTTGGCTTTTATTTAAATTTTCTTATCAATTTTCGAGTCCTAAACGGTCAATGCACATCTTCACAGACTCCTCAGACCTATTCCGGTCTCGGCGAATTTCTCGCTGGGTGCATAGCCGAGCTCGGATTGTAACACATAACAAAAAAATAAGGAGATAATTCTTAGCTGCTATTCTAGGAAAATTTAACTACAGACATGATTTATCGTAGGCGGACAGCAAGCGTATTGGATCATGAAATTCAAATATCATCATATATTGTCCACTAATCTAGTATAGGTATAGTAAATATTTAATTAATTTCTACATCAGCTGAGAGCTCTCTCCACAAACGGCCAAATGCAGTGAGAGTAAACTGAAATAAAGGAGGGTCCTAAGAATTCCCTGGGAACCAGTATTCGTATTGCATTAGTTCGGTTTGAAATCTGAGAAGGATTTTCTGGCAATTTAGGTAATGTTGTTATCCAAAGGTTAGTTCTGGTCAAAGCTAACCTGGTGATTTTAACAGGATTCGGGTAGTGTATAGGAAGTTCATTTAGGATAACAAACAAAAGATTTGAGGAAGGGTTTGAACCGAAAGGGGTGGGCCTTTGGCCAGAGGCAACTTCCTCCCTTTTCATTAAAATATCTTCATTTGTGTCAATGGTTTAAATGGCTAAGCTCTGATTCTCAATCAGCTTTTCGATTATGATTATTATTAATTTTATTTAAGCATGATTTTTTTGAGAATAACAGCTTCACATAAGCTCCATAAATCTTTGGCAGAAGCCATTGAGAATCCGTGTTAATTTATAAAAGAGAAATGGTCGTTACTCGCAGACGGGACGGTTCATTGTATTTGCTAATGTGTAGCACTTTTTAGAGGGCCACAGGTGAAACTAGCGACCCTCATAATGACGCGTCCTCCTGCTTTTGTCGGCCAATTTCTCCCATTCTAATTAAGTTGGTTTATAATATCGTAGAATATCAGTATTCAACACGTTTTTTTGTAATTTGATATAATAAACTTAACCTTAAGTTTGTTAAAATGTATGTTAATCGATATGAAACTCTAAACAATGACTGTCACATTTTTTTAAAATGTGCAAAAAAATAAAATAATCTAGAGCGTTGGCGCGCCACACAACTTTCATTTCAACTTAACATTCATTTCTCAACTAATTAGTTTAGAATAAATGTGCAATAAAATGTATGAGTATTGTTGTGATGATAGTGATTAAAACAATAGCAATACCTATTTCATTTCCATGTGTGGATTTATTCAATGCCCATTAATACAAAAAATATTCAAATCACATTTAAAAATTTCCATTCTTGCTGATTCCATTAATAATCAATAAAAATATTACAATTACTTTTTATTACACTTATAAACTTTATTACACATATAAACACCGTCTAAACTGTTGTTACTTTTTTTTTTGTATTGAAAAAGAAGTAATACAATTCCTCCCTCCAGGGCATTTAATATTAGCATGAATTAGTGATGTAAAACTATCGATAGTTTCAATAGTATCGGACACAAAACTATCGATATTACGCTGTGATGTCAGGGGGGGGGCTAGATTTTTTTTCATTTAAACGGTTGGAATGCACGTGTCCCTTTCCATTTTTTTTCTTTCCTCTTTTATTAGGGAAGAAGATGAACATTTCTGTACATAAAGGATGGGTTCCATTATACCTTATACATTTGAAATATATAGAAAGGGAAAGTTTTGCGATCGTGAAAAATTTCGACTTCAGGTTTTCAACGGAAATACGTGTGTGTGTGGTTGTTTGTGTGTGTGTGCGTGCGTGCGTGTGTGTGTGTGTGTGCCAACAACTATAAACCGTACGAACCTCAAATTTGGGTGTATGAATATATTGGGTATTTGGTGTATGAATATACCCGCGATGTGACAGCAACAATTTTATCAAAATTGGTCAAACGGAGGGGGTACTTTATTTAAAGAATTTTGTCTAATTTTACGTTTTTTCGATTTTTAAAAAACGGCTCTAACGATTTTGATTAAACTTGATACTTGATGTGTGTATGTGCCCGTGATATGACAGTCAAAATTTCATCAAAATTGATCAATTGGAGGGGGCACTTTACATAATAAAATTTGTCTCACTTTCACGTGTTTTTTTTTTATTTACTCAAAAACGGCTTTAATGTATTTGATGTTTGTATATGCCCGCGATGCGACAGCCGAAATTTCATCGAAAATGGTGAAACGGAGTGGGTACTTTATTTAATAAACTTTTTTTTATGTTCACGTGTTTTTTTTATTTACTCAACAACGGCTGTAATGATTTTGATCAGACTGGATATTTGGTGCATGTATATGCTCACAATGTGACAGCCAAAATTTCATCAAAATTGGTCAAACGCAGGGGGCTCTTTATTTCAGAACTTTTTTTCCAATTTTTACCTTTCTTTTCGAATATCTCAAAAACGGCTGTAATGATTTTGATTAAATTCATCATGTTTAATCAAAATCAAGTCTTCTTTAATATCAGATGAGCTTTATAATTATTAAAATGTTCTGAGGGGGCCTTTTTTGTTTTCCTATAAAATATCTTTGTATTTGTTTATATGGAGAAATTATATGTCTCTCGTTTCGCCAAAAAATAAGAATGAGCTAAATATGAATTATGAAAAGAATCAAGTAAACTTATACAAGAGATAAAAAGAAAAATATTCCGTCAACTCATAAAACACGTTGAGCCCACGCATGCGGAGTAGAGGTTGACAACAATTGCTTTGTACTTGAGGGAGGAGCTTAATTAAGCTCCACCCACTGTCAAATTTAAAATGTGTCAGGTAAATTTATTGTAAACAATGGGTATTCAAAATGAGAAATACTCTTTATTGTTAATAGATGCCATTGTAAAATGAAAAGAAATAATTTAATTGTTGTAGATATTACATGTCTAACAAGTAGTTCTGAATATATTATTTTTAAACAACATTGCAGTTCTAAAAAAAGTTTTATAATTATTTTAATTTTTATATCAAATCAAAAGGTGCCAATATCTCTCATAAATGGCTCTATATAATAAATAAATAATATATAATATATTTAAATTTTATATAATATATATATAATAAATAGCTCTATGATATTTAAAAAATAATAATTTATTTTTAAATATTTAATATCATTTAATTTAATATTATTAAAAAATAAATAATAAACCATCCATTAAAGCCTGATAAAAATTAATCACTGTCACTTTCATCTAATATCCTGTAATTTTCAGAACTTGATGAGCTGCTACCACCAAGGTTAACAATGATCTTATCCATTTCTTCATCAATAATAAAATCCTTTTCCCAATAGTCTACTTCAACCTTCTTTACATGCTCACAACAGGCTTTCCATTTTTCAACAGAGAAGCTATTAAAAACTGACTCACAATAGGAACGATTTTCATTAAGTGAAGTTGATAGGCATTCACTAGCTATTTTATTTTTTATATCACCCCATACAAGTTCAATAGGATTTAACTCTGGGTGATATGGAGGCAAATATAACAAATCATGGCCTAATTCATTGAGTATTTCTTTCACAATAAATTTTTTTTTAATATAATAGTCTTTACACAAATTTAATAATTCAGGTTTCCTCATGTCAGAATTGTGTGGTATTCCCTGCTCTACAAGCCATTCCAATATTTCCCTTTTTAAATTTGCACTATTAGGTTTTTTATTTTTTACTTTGCAATGATAAGAGGCATTATCCATTACAACGACACTATTTGGAGGAAGGTTTGGAATCAATTTTTCTTTAAACCACTTCAAAAAATTTTCAGTATTCATGTCTCCATGGTAATCCTGATTTTTTACTTTGGATTTAAATATTAGTAATGCACTAGGAATAAAACCACACTCACCTCCAGCATGAACAATTATTAGCCTCGGTCCTTTAGAAATATTAGCTGTTGCACCCATTTCATCTGGACTTTGCCAACAAGTTTGCACCGTATGTGTTGCATGGAAATAAGTTTCATCTAGGTAAATTATGCATCTATTTGCTTTTCTAAAATTTCTTATTTCTCGAAGGTACCTTATCCTCCATGCAGCTATTTCCTGTTTTTCGCATAATATTTTTCTATTACTCTGGCACTTCTTCCATTTGTAACCCATTGTCTTTAATTTTCTTCTAAGGTACTCTCTGCTGCAGTCTACCTCACCATAAAACTTCAAAGATAATAGTAATTTCTTTATTGTGGGACACTGCTTTTTGATGACATAAAAATGATGGATTTTTCTTCTTATTAAAGATTCTGAAAATGAATCAATAATAACTTTTGGGTTTTTTGACTTACCCCTAGATTTTGGTGTACTAAACTTTAATTCACCATCCTCTTGAAGCATTTTTCTTCCTTCTTTCACTATATTGCTTATTGAAGATCTCGAATATCCAGTTATTTCACATACAGAGTTCATAACATTATAGTTTAAATTATAGTCTTTTTTATTTTTCACTAAATATTCGTGAACACGAAATATTATTTCCCTGGCTTGCCTTTTTATAACTTTCTTTGTCACGCTCTTTTTTGGAGTACTCCGACTAGTAGAAGGATCTTCCATTTTAGAACAATACAAAAAGCGGTAAAGTATAAACTAAGCAGACAAAACAAGTTTGGTTATAATCACGGTTATAATGGCATTTCATTGGCTGGGATCTGACGTCAGTTTTCGTGCATGCGCACTAGAGGTACAATACAACTGTTGTCAAGCTATACGCCTTTAATGACAGACCATTGTTTATAATTAAAGCCGTTCTGTCCAGTTAATGGAAATTATTTGTTTCATGGTAAATAAATGAATTTTTTAACAATTACATAGAGAATTATAAAATCAGAGAGTACATTTAGAAATGCAGAGTAGAATGCCCAAATGCATTTAATAATTTAGTATAAGAATACCCAAATTCAGTATAAGAGTACCCAAATTTAGGTATGCATTTAATAATATATTAAATTACATTTAATATAATAATAAATTTAATTTAATTTACATATTACATTTAATAATGTATCCCTGTGTCATGAATTCAGTACTACAATAAAAAAATTTGGACAAAGTAACAAAACAGACCTGTGAAAAAGTATAAACTCAAACATTTTCTGCCTCTTTAGTGAGTAAATTCATTTCAATAATGAACACTTCTTCCATGTTTTTTGATCCCCTCCAACAGCTTTTCCAGAAGTAGTGTTCCTTTCTCACTAAATTAATTAAAGTGCTCTCTGGTATAAGCTTGAGTTATTCTTTCTTTGAACTCATCAATATTTTGGATTTCTGGCTTCTGAAGGTCGTAGACTTCTCTTGCCATAATCCCCCATAAATTTTCAATCGGATTGAGATCCGGACTAAGAGCTGGCCAATCGAAAATGTTGATCCCGAAATCCGAAAACCATTGTTTTGTAGAGCGTGCTGTATGAATCGGCGCGTTATCCTGCTGAAAAGTGATATTTTTCCTCTTCCAGTATTGTAATGAACGGCAAAAGAAAATCTTCTAAAACATTTTCATAACCTTTTGCGTTCAATTTTCCGGAAATGAATGCGATTTGGGACTTACCCTTTTCATTAAGACCAGCCCATACCATGACTCCGCCAAGCTAATGGGACCTTCGTGACAAGATTTTTTTTCTTTTCTTAAGTCATGCCAGTAGCAATTTAAACCATCTGGACCATCAATATTAAATTTTTCTTCAGCACTAAAAATAACTCTTGGCCATTTTTCGCTGTCTTGAATATGCTGTTCAGCAAACTGCAGTCGTCGCTGCAAATGATGTTTTTTGAGCTGTGGTTTTCTCACAGCCTTACTATATTTTAAGTAATTTGATTTAATTATCCACTTCCTCACCAAGCTAGCATCACATCCTAAATTAAATTGCCTCACAATCTGTGCAGAGGATGCTCCTGTTTTTGAAGTTTCTCTCAAAACCGCTCGTTTCACTTGTTTGGAAATTTTTGAAGATCTTCAACTTCTTTTGTTTTGCCTATAATTGTCTACGCCGCTGTTTAAAAAGTTTTTTACCACACCCTGGGAGCGGTTTAGCACACTAGCAATTTGCCTCTGGGACATTCCACCTCTTCTTATGTCTATAATTCTTTGCCGCTCAATTTCAGTGAGTTAAGTCCCGCGCGGCATTATTCAAAAATCAGAAAACGCTACAAAGTATAAAAAACAAAAAAATATGCTCTCCCTTTAACAGTTAGAAGAAAACTGAGGTGATATTAATCCATTAGAATAGAAAATAAACATTGAGTTTATACTTATTCACAGCGTAAACATGCTTTATTTACAAAATTTGATGATCGTAAATTAACAAACAGATATAATGCCAGTTAAGCTTCTTGCCAATCTAATAACATTACATCAAGACTAAAAAAGTTATTGTGCAATGAATTCACTTTTAAATTTCATAAATACTTAGATGTAATAGTTGAGTTTATATTTATTCACAGCGTAAACATGCTTTATTTACAAAATTTGATGATCGTAAATTAACAAACAGATCTAATGCCAGTTAAGCTTCTTGCCAATCTAATAACATTACATCAAGACTAAAAAAATTATTGTGCAATGAATTCACTTTTAAATTTCATAAATACTTCGATGTAATAGTTGAGTTTATATTTATTCACAGCGTAAACATGCTTTATTTACAAAATTTGATGATCGTAAATTAACAAACAGATCTAATGCCAGTTAAGCTTCTTGCCAATCTAATAACATTACATCAAGACTAAAAAAATTATTGTGCAATGAATTCACTTTTAAATTTCATAAATACTTCGATGTAATAGTTGAGTTTATATTTATTCACAGCGTAAACATGCTTTATTTACAAAATTTGATGATCGCAAATTAACAAACAGATCTAATGCCAGTTAAGCTTCTTGCCAATCTAATAACATTACATCAAGACTAAAAAAGTTATTGTGCAATGAATTCACTTTTAAATTTCATAAATACTTCGATGTAATAGTTGAGTTTATATTTATTCACAGCGTAAACATGCTTTATTTACAAAATTTGATGATCGCAAATTAACAAACAGATCTAATGCTAGTTAAGCTTCTTGCCAATCTAATAACATTACATCAAGACTAAAAAAATTATTGTGCAATGAATTCACTTTTAAATTTCATAAATAATTCGATGTAATAGTTGAGTTTATATTTAATCACATGTCTGTATGTTTAGCATTATATGTTTACAGACTTTTATATTTTATCTAGTTAGTTCATATTCTTTTTCGTATGGATTTATAATTTTTTTTTCTGTGTCTCGTTCATTTAGCCCTGACGAAGACCTGCATAGTTGGGTCGAAACGTCGGCTACAATAAAATAGTTTTATACTATTTTGTAGTTTTTCGACCGGAAATCCGAACTATTTTCATACATATTCAGTATCCGGTCAACCATCATTTATCCAAAACAATTATAAAATTTAAAGAAGAATAATATAGATTAACTTTCAAATAATATTAATGTAGGAAGCTCAAATGTGTTGGAATTCAATTGTGAGAAAGCTTTTTTCTTCTTTTTTTTTACTGATGAATTATTTTCACTGAAGGTTGAAGATAGTTGAACGTAGATGTAATGAGTAGGAAATATATCAGTGATTAATAAATTAGTAAGGAGGAGTGGGGTAAGTGGAGTGAAAAGTTCATCATCAACCGAGTCTAACAAGTTATTCTTTACAATGCTAGTTATTTTTTTTTAGACATTTTAAACCTTAAATTATATCCTTTTCACCAGTGTATAATTACGATAGGTTAAATGATGGTCAGGATTTCAGTTTACAATGATTTTATTTTGGTAAGCCAACGTTTCGATCCAACTTGTGGATCTTCATCAGGGCTAAAAGAAAACAAATATATGATTATCTATGCTAGAGGGTGACAATGAATGGATACATTACAGAACGGATAATAATATAAAAGATGGTGTATACATGAATATTAAAATAAGTAGCTGGTTAAGAAGATAAAATAGAATCTGATATTTACCTACTAAGTCCAGGTGGATACTAAGACTAAAGGTAAAAATAAGGTGAGAGTTAGTGGTAGGGGGTTAGTTTGCCGACTTCAAAGGTTTATGACGGGGAAATCCAACGCTTTTGAAGTGAAGGCACATGACAACTGAGTGAACAAAAATATTTAAAAACTGACAAAGTAGATGGTATTGTATACAAATAGTTGTGTCTGGACTCAATAATAACATAAAAATGAGATAATACATAATGTAACAATGCATAAAAAATTGGAAAATATACAGAAAGAAGTATACAGTACAAAAAATAATAATAGTAGAAGAGGTACAGAGATAATTGCAGGACCTATGAAATCAAAACTAGGATTTGAGGATGCGGAAGATGTTAGAATAAGTGGATGAAATTATCTCTTTATCTGTTTTGTGATTTACCGGGTTATTTTTTCCAGATGGATGAAAATGGATTCTGAGAGGAGTCGTTTATCGTGGTTAGGTGCAGTAGCTAATATGGAGGGGTTCTCAAAGTCGAAGGAATGGTTGTGGGCAATGGCATGTTCTGCTAATTTAGATGTAGACGAATTACGCGTGGAAATAGTGTATTTATGTTGATAGCTACGTTTTTAAAAACAATTTTTGGTTTCACCGATATAGTAACTGTTGCAATTAAGCGTGGAGCAATGGATACGATAAACTACATTACACTTGTGTAGGAGAGGTACTGGGTCTTTGAGTTTGGTATAAAGATTTTTTAATTTATTGCTATTTTTTAAAACTAGGCGCATGTGTGGGAAATTCAATGAGAAGGATTTTTTATAATATATGTGATAGATATATGGGATAGATCTGTATTGGAAAGTAGAGATCGGAGGTTGTGAAGAGCTGTTAGAGAGATTTTGGGTTTTAGCATTGTTATTGATAAGTGTTTTTATTAAGTGCTAAGGAAAATCATTGGCTTTTAAGATATTATTCAGGCTGATTTTGTTATGACAATGAAATTGTGGATCGGACAAGGTCAGGCTACGGTGGATGAGGGTTGCGACGTTGATTTTTTGGTGATGTGGATGTTGGGAAAAATAGTTTAGGAGTCGGCCAGAATAAGTGGGTTTGGTGTACCAATTAGTGGATATGGAATTGTCCGGGTTATTGGTAATGGAAATATCTAGGAATGGAAGGGTACAATTGGTTTCCAAGTCTATAGTGAAACGAAGACGTGGATGGTAGGAGTCAAAGGCGGCGAGAATATCAGTAATAGAATAGTTATGTCCACAAGTTGGATCGAAATGTTGGCTTATCACAATAAAATCACTGTAAACTGAAAATCCTGACCATCATTTAACCTATCGTAATTGAAGAACAGTTGACTATCTCTCACCTCTACCAGTGTATAATTAGTATTTGCATAACCAAAAAATTGCTATTAGGGTGAAGGAGCAATTATTTCGCCTATTGCCTCCTGTTTACGCCATTTCAATGATTCCAACAAAAAATAATTGAGTTGAAAAAATATAATATAATACATGTCAATATGACATTTACATTAATTACACATAATTATTACCGGCAGTTCCCAATAGATGGCGTGGGTTTGCCAATTTGTTCTGCCAGCCCTCATTAGGTTTTTTTTTTTGAACTTTGTATACCTTCATGAAAAGGCTGGAAGAAACGAGTAGGACTTGGGTGCCGGTTCGAGCAACTGCCTCACCTTTACTTTCTGTGCGAACCCGAAAGAGTTGAATACTGGCACACTATTATATCATCTAATAATATACAGTATATATAGTATTTATTCATCAATGGTGAGTTTTTTTTTTTTATATACCTTTGTGGTGGAGGTGCACTTTGGTACCTTTCATTTTTTGGGACATAAGTCCAGGGACAGGCGCTTACGTTTTAACGATAATATATTCTTTTTTGAGTATTTTAGTATTTCGAGCCATACTACTCATTTTTGTGAATTTTATAATTTTCTTTTTTTATAATACTGATTTTTTTGCATGAGGTAATCCTCGCTTTTGCCACTCAATCGAATACAGTCAGCAACGGGTGGGACCGAATACATGTAATTTAGTAATGAAACTCATTTTACTTCAGACTTTAACTCTGAACAAACAAGCTCATGACGATGTATTTGTATCAAAACTCTTCTGGTAAACTAACCTATAAAGCTCGTTATCGCAAGTAAACATTGCCGTTTTTCGTCTAAGAGATCTTGCTGCTATTTTTGTTTTTCTTCAAACTTACTCATCATAGTGTATAGTAAATTCTGCACTTCACTTTTTATAGTTTTATTCATTTTAAATGATAAACTCCGTTATAAGCGTATACGAATTGTTTACAATTTGTTATGACGGGTGAAAAAATGACATTGATAGAAAGTTACCATGTAAAAAGTTTCAATTACATGTTAGGTTCAACTGGCGGGGATAACTTACCAATAGATAATTGATCAGTTATCGAGAGGGATGAAAAATGATTAACACGTTGAGCGCCATGGAAAAGATGGTTTATTTTTCAATGGGGCCGAAGCATTTTTTCTAATTCATAACTTTAATATGATTAGAATGATACATAAATTGCAAAATAAATAAATAAACGGCAATGTTTACTTGCGATAACGAGCTTTATAAGTTAGTTTACCAGAAGAGTTTTGATACAAATACATCGTCATGAGCTTGTTTGTTCAGAGAAAAGTTGAAGTCTTTAATGAGTTTCATTACTAAATTACATGTATTCGGTCCCACCCGTTGCTGGCTGTATTCGATTGAGTGGCAAAAGCGAGGATTACCTCATGCAAACAAATACGTCCTGAAGAAATCGATAATATAATTTCTGCGGAAATTCCAGATCCGTCCAGCGACCGATAGCTGTTTGATATTGTTACAGCAAACATGAGTCATGTCTCAAGCGGTACTCTTAATCTTTCATCGCCTTGCATGGCAGATGGAAAAATTTCCTTAAAGATTTCACTAACGATACGATTACAAATGTCGACGGATATTCAATATATCGTTGAAGAAATCCCGATAATGGCGGACGATCATTTATTAAAAACATCAGCAACACAGACTTTGACAATCGTTGGGTGGTGCCATATTCGTCTCTGCTGAGCAAGAAACACAACGCTCATATTAATGTTGAGTTCTGCAGTTCTGTGAAGAGCTGCAGAATACAATCAAATACATTTGCCAATATGTCCATAAAGGCAGTGATATGGCTGTGTTTAAAGTGGAAAATACCAATGTGAATGCTCCTCGAGTGAATAAAAACGATGAAATAACGCTCTACCAAATTGGTCGGTCATCAGCACCAATGAAGCTGCTTGTCATATCTTTGTTTTTCCAATTCATGAACGGGATCCAGCAGTTGTTCAGTTAGCAGCCGTCCATCTTGAAAACGGTCAGCGTGTATTTTTCACGAACGAGGCAGCGACTGATCGTGCTATAAATCCACCAAAAACTACACTCACTGAATTTTTTAAATTGTGTAATTGTGCAGATGATTTTGGTGCCTTTGCATGAACATTACTCTATTAACATCTACCACGCTATTTCACATAGGCCATCCAGGCCCCGCAAGCAAGGCCACCGCTAGCTGCATCGAGAAATGTCTCAATTTATTCAATTAATACACCTTGGGGCGAGTATTTAGTGTCAATTCAAGGCTGACTAAGTGCTTTTATCTTCGACTGTTGTTGGTTAATGTTACTGGCCCATTGTCATTTCTAAATACAGGTAAAGTAAATGGGCAACAGTATCCAACGTATAAAGATGCATGCCTTGCACTCAGCTTGCTGAAAGACAACAATCAGTGGGAATTTATGCTAGCTGAGGCAGCATTGAACTCTACAGCAATACAAATTCGTCTACTATTCGCTGTAGTGTTGACTACATGTTTCCCAGCCCGAGCAGAGATATTGAGGGATAATCACAAAGATTCAATGACTGATGATATATTGCATCAATATCGTACACGGTGCAACCATCTAACGATAACATTCGTTACAATCTACGCTATATGTACAATGAAGCATTGATTGCTATTGAGGATCATTGCATTATTATTGCCAACTTACCACTCAATCATTTCGGCATGAATTCGCCAAATCGAAAAGCATCTGACTTAATGAACACTGAAATAAATCGTGAACTGCATTACAACAGTGTAGAAATGGCGGCGATTGTTCCTCGTAATATCCCACTAATGAATGAGGAACAAAGAACCATTAACGACCGCATTATGCTCGCAGTTTCAGCAGGACAAGGTGGGTTCTTCTTTTTGGATGCACCAGGTGGAGCTGGCAAAAAATTCCTTATTCCGCTAATTCTCGCCGAAATAAGATCAAATAATGGCATCGTCGGGCATTGCGGCAACCTTATTGGATGGTGGCAGAACAGCTCATTCAGTATTTAAGCTGCCACTAAATATTCAAAATAACCCTGACGCAGTATGCAACAAAAAAACAATCTTCCATGGCCACAGTGCTGAACAATGTAAAATTATAATCTGGGATGAATGTACTATAGCACAAAAACGTTCGCTTGAGGCGTTGAACAGGACATTGAAAGATATTAAAAACAACGACAAACTATTTGGCTGCACTCTGTTAGGCCTTTCAGGTGATTTCAGACAAACACTTCCCTTCATTCCACGTTCAACATACGCTTATGAGATCAACGCTTGCTTAAAACCATCGCCTTTGTGGCGTAATGTTAAAAAAGTACAGCTGAAAGTAATATGCGCGTTCAAATGCTTCAAGATCAATCCGCAAAAACATTTTCAAAACAACTCTTAGATATCGGCGATAGAAAAGTTACTATAGATGAAACTGGATACGTAAAATTACCGACCCGGATCATTGCTTTGCAAGATGCTCTCATTGAACAAATATTTCCCGATGTACACACAGAGTACATAAATCATGAGTGGCTTGCAGAAAGAGCAATTTTAGCGGCAAAAAATGTGGACTTTGACGATTTAAATCTGAAGATACATCAGTTGTTGAAGGTTTGAAGGTTGGATCTCCGATTATTTTGCTTCATAATTTGAACCCGCCACGGCTGTGCAGCGGTACGGGATTATACATTCAAAAAATAATGAAAAACGTTATCGAAGCCAGCGTTTTATGTGGAAAGTTCCGATATGAAAATATATTAATACCACGAATCCCTATTATACCTAAAGATGTGCCAATTCAATTAAACGTATTCAGTTTCCGATTAGATTGGCATTTGCAATGATTATCAATAAGTCCCAAGGCCAAACGGTGTCTGAGGCTTAGATTTGAGCACACCATGTTTTTCACACGGACAATTATGCGTGGCAAGCTATCGATTGGGTAAAACATCCAGTTTGTTAGGGTTAGCTAAAGATATGATAACAAAAATATTGTTCACGCTAAAGCATTAAGAGATTGATATTGTTTGTTAGTTTACTTTCGTAATTAATTAATGATAAATATTTATTCCTAAAAATTATAAATTAAAATATTAATGTTTGGTGTTTTGTTATTTTTATTTCCCCTCATCGCCCACAGCGCTCCATGCCTCTTTCACTCCATGCCACATCCTTATACACTTACAATAAGTTAGTGATTTTTTTTCTGCACGAGAAATTCCCTAGAAATAATTTATATGGCAAAACAACGTTTGCCGGGTCAGCTAGTAGATTTATATAATTTAAATGTGAGAGTTAGCCGCCATATTTCTTCTATACGCTTTGGCTTGGACTGAAGCACATTCTTTTCATTTACTTGCTTGCAAATCACGTCATACACGCGAGTAAGAATTGTACATTACGTATATAGTACATCATACAACGTGGACTATAAGTCACACAACGTAATTAGTACGTCATCATACGTAATAGAAAAAATTGGATTTTCTATTGGAGCTATTAGTCTGTATTCCCCACTTAGAATTTTCGCTTAGCTGTACCTATTGTTTCTAGTTAGTTGTTTAAAAATAAAGGGCTTTGTTTACTTTTGTTATCTGCAGCTTTCTTAACGATTTACTTAAATCTCTGCAGTATTTGTAAACGATATAGAAGTTTATTTGATTAAATATTGTTTTACTTAATAATAATAATAAATAGTGTGTTTATATTATTGTTTAGTTTAACACAATAATAATACTTGGTGTACTTACTATTGGAAGAATATTTTTATTTTTTCAGGGATTATTATCACTTTAATTTTTATTTTTATTTTTATATTCCTTATTTGTTTTATTTATCGTTAAGATGCCTAATCCAGAAGCTAAACTTAAATCAATGGTAGCACGTCGCGAAAAATATTTCAGACTTTTACAAAATATTTTCGATCCTTGGAAACAATTAACTGCAGAGAATTTGGATGCATTTTAAGTTAGATTAGAACAACTTGATAATATTTATCGTGATTTGATGAGTTTATTTATCAAATAAATAGATTAAATGCCTCTCTTGACGAGCAAGATCGAGTTGATACTGAACAGTCTGTCAATGCATTAGACGATTTGTATTATTATGTTAAGGAAGTTGCAAATAATTATTCTGCTGAATTGTCATCTAATAGTGGTGGGTCTGGTCGGTCATCCGATTCGTCGGCCATGGGCGCGGTCAGGCTACCTAAAATATCGTTACCAAAATTTGACGGTAAATTAATGAATTGGCGTCATTTTCGTGATTCTTGTCTATCTCTTGTTCATAATAACCCCGCGTTAAAGGACATTGATAGATTTAATTATTTGAAATCGTCGTTGTCAGGTTATCCATTAGAGATTATTTCATCAATTCCTTTTGATTCACATAGTTATTCTCAAGCGTGGGGCGCATTGATGAAAAATTATGACAATCCTAGAGTATTGGCGGTCAACTATTTACAACATGTTTTGGATTCTGTTCCTTTGAAGAGTGATTCGTTGAATGAACTTCAAAGATTTTTATCAGCTTTTAGAGAAAATATTTCAGCTCTAATAAAATTACCTATACCTGATTCGGCTCAATTTATGCTTTTACACTTCGGTTTAAAGATGTTGGACCAAGACACTCGCTATAATTTTGAGAAAGATTATACCTCAGAAACCTTTCCTACTTGTGATTCCTTAATTTCATTTGTTGAATCCAAATGTGAAATTCTTCAAATTAATTCTGTTTCTGGTGGTAATAATTCTAAGTGTAGTTCTTCTCCAGCTCGAAATTCTAAACCTACTACGAATACACCTAGTAAGGTGAAGTTACATCCTTTTTTCGTCGGTTCAAATATTGATAGTTGTCTTTTTTGTTCTAAGGTTCATAAATTAGAAGAATGTGGAAAATTCAAGAAGAAAACTCCTTTTAATCGTTGTCAATTTGTTAAAAGACAAAGACTTTGTTATAATTGTTTTTCCTCGGATGATAGAAATAGTGATTGTTCTTCCTTGGCACGATGTAAAGTTTATAAGGATAAGTATCAGTCTCTTCTTCATTTCGGAAATAACAAGGATGCTTCACCTAAGACCCAAGTAAATAATTTTTCAGTAGAAACCACTGTTTCTAATCCAGATCCATCTAGGTCTAATGTGATCGTTACAGCCCTTCAATCTAGCTCTACCGCTCCATCAACCAATGTGTTACTTGGAACTGTATTGCTTCATATTAGGGATGCTTATGGACACTTAGCACATTCGAGCAGTGTTGGACTCTGGTTCGCAAAAACCGTTCCTTAGTCAAGCCTTTGCAAATCGATTAGGTTTCCAGCCGTGGCACTCTCGCGTTTTAATTTCTGGCATAGGTTCTTCCACAACCTTAGCTTCTAAGGGTGTTGTGAAAACTACTATTTATTCTCGATTAAATAGTAATATTGAATTGAATTTTCAGGCTGATTCTTACTTCTGTAACCAGCCAGGTACTTTCAGCGATTCTTCCTACTAGTATTAGGCAGAAATTCGCCTCTGTGGAATTATCAGACCCTTCGTTTGACATTCCGGGTCCTGTCGATGGGCTTTTGGGTAATGAGGTGTTTGTTAAGGCGCTGCTACAGCACCAGCCTCATTTGAATTCTTCTCCATCTGCTCTATCCACTATTTTTGGGGTAGTAATTATGGGTCCTAACGCTACTACTTGTGGGCTTATTGCTAATACTAACTTATCATCTTTTTAAACTATTTTATTAGAAGATAAAAGATTCGACCACGGCCGGGAATCGAACCCAGGTCCTCTGCATCTACGTCGCAGCGCTCTTACCATCTGCATCTACGTCGCAGCGCTCTTACCATATAAAGTACCATTCAAGATTCTGTCGTTACTAGAAGGTAGATAGGTATAATGTTCACTTTCATTGCCATAAAACCTTCGGAGCCCATAAAGTCGTAACGAATCGGTTCTTTGTATTTCATTATTTCTCGAGGACAACCAGTTCAAACTTCTTTCTAGCAATGTGACATGGATTACATAAGTACCCTTCTTACATAAGAGTAATGTTTTAAACAGATTCGTGTTCGGAAGGTGGGGGGGGGGGGGAGGAGACAGTTTTCTTTTGCGTTGTAGTTGTAACGTGTGATACAGTCAAAACAGTGTGATAGTATGGCAGTGTACTCACTGTCAGAGCAGAGGACCTGGGTTCGATTCCCGGCCGTGGTCGAATCTTTTATCTTCTAATAAAATAGTTTAAAAATTATAAATTAATTATCTAACGATAACTAATTACTACATAACTAACTTATCATCGTTGTTAGTAGATGAGCCCCCCCCCCTCAAGAATAGAGTAAGATTTAACAACAATTTTGGGAAATTGAAGAACCTTATTGCAAACCTCAGGTTCATCCTGAATACCCAATTTGTGGGCGTCATTTTGTATAAACTCATTCTCGGGACCCAATAGGTAGATATATTGTTATGTTACCTTTCTACACAGCTGAAATGCCAAAAAATAATAGGCAATTAGCTTGAAATAGATTATATTCTATCGAGCGCCGTTTCAGGCGAAAATCTGTAGTGCTCAATCTTATCAGCAATTTCTTTGCGAATATCTTGACTTAGGGCACATGAAATTGACCACTGAATCTTCAAAGTATACCTCACCATGCTGTATATAAACCAGACAGCGCTACCTCTAAAGTGAGTGTGGTTTTTGATGCCTCTGCTAAACAACATAATGATGTTTCCTTAAATCAGTGTCTTTTAGCTGGACCAGTTTTGCAGTCTAGTTTAGCTAATGTTGTTTGTAATTTCCGATTACGCGCTGTAGCTTTCACTGCTAACATCTGTAAGATGTACAGACAGATGCTTCTCCATCCCGATGATCGCTGCTATCAGCGCTATAGTTTGGCGAAAATACCCAGACGCTCCTGTTGATACTTATGCGCTACAAACTGTTACTTATGGTGTTGTCTTGGCCTCTTTTCTTGCCATTCGTGCCTTATTCCAACTGCCTTATGACGAAGGAGGGACTTTTCCTAGGGCTGCAAGAGTTTTGCAAGAGGATTTTTATGTAGATGACATAGTTTCTGGCGCGGAAACGGATAAAGAAGCCATGCAAATTCAAGGAGAATTGAATAAACTTCTCAGTTTAACAGCAGCGGGTGGTTTTAATTTACAGAAATGGTTGTGTAATAATAGTTCTCGATTTATGGAATCTATTGCATTTGAGGTATCTTCCTCTAGTCTCTGATCTCACCCGTTATATTTTTGATAAATGTTTTATGCAGAAATTATGGTCATTGCATCTCGAGTGGGATGAATTCATACCTGATGAAGTTTTTGTATCATGGGAAAATTTCGTTTCTCAGTTACATTTTTTCAATAATATTTCTATACCCAGGCAAATATTAATTCCTCAATTGATTACCTGTCATATTTTAGGTTTTTGTGACCACTCAGAAGCTTGGTATGGTTGTGGTTCGGTCGTTTGACAGTCATGGGAATGTCAGATTGAGATCGTTAAAGGCTCGAACTAAGGTTGCACCTATCAAACTCCTCACAGTTCCGCGACCAGAACTCTTTGGTGCTTTTTTACTGGTTCGAAATTTGATTGGAATTGAACAGTATCTGTGTTGAACAGTGAAGCAGTATCCTCATTCTATAAGATTATGGATTTGGTTGAGGTTGGACTTGGTTGAGGATGGAACCTCATATTTTCAAGACATATGTGGCCCATCGTATAGAAGAGATTAATTGTAACTTCCTACGTCTTTCTGGGGGCATGTTACATCTATTGACAACCTGGCTGATCGTTCTTCTCGTGGATTACTTCCTCAGAAAATTCTTAAAGGTGACTTTTGGTGGCAAGGTCCTTCGTGGGTATATCTTCCACCGAAACAGTGGCCAGGGTGTATTGAAAAAACCTCTACTGATATACCTGAGGTCAAACAGAGTGTTGTTTTGCTTGAAACCATCGTGGTATCATCTGATTTTTGTCAATATTTTGTGCAGTTTATAGGGCGTTTTTCGTCTCTTACTCGACTTAAACGAGTTATTGCTTGGGCCTTGAGATTTTTGAATAACTCCAGTGGCAAGGGTGTTCGTAGGTCTGGACATTTACGTTTGAATGAAGTGCGTGAAGCATTATCATGGTGTGTGTTTATAGTTCAACGAGTCACTTTTCACCAGGACATTCAAGATTTACGTAAAGGTAAACCTGTTCGGCGTTCTCTGCGCAGGTTATCGCCCTTTCTTGACCCCTCGGCGTATCTGAGGGTGGGCGGTCGCCTGTCGAACTTTTCTCTACCTTGGTCGTCCAAACATCCTTTACTGTTGCCTAAAAATAGTCATTTAAAAAAATTACTCGTGATACATTATCATCAGATTCATCTACACTTTGGGGTAATACTCTCAGAGCACTATTAAATCCTGATTATTGGATTATTTCTGGACGTTATTTAATTCGTAAATTGGTACATGAATGTTCTATTTGTTTTATATTTCATTCAAAAACTCAAATTCCCCTTATGGGTGATTTGCCAAATCCGTTAATGGATGAGCAGCTAAATAAGCGAAATATAATGTGGCAATTCATTCCATCTTTTAGGCCGAATTTCGGTGGACTAAAACCATATTGTTATAAAAAAAAATGTAAAAATTTTATCCGCAGTTTTGTGATTATTTTGACGATTAGAAAGTCCATCTTAACTTTTTAAAAAAAAAAGAATATCAACTTTTAAAAAATAAATGTATTTTTAATAGTTAAAATCAAATGGCAAGTTAGAACAAATGTACTAAAACAAATAATTTGAAATTGGTGGACTGTGTTTTTCTGTTAGTTATTTGGAAATAAACTTATTAGTAATTTGACATGGAACAATTCGTAAAAAAAAAAAAAGATAAATAAATAACAAAAATACCGAATCTCCTACCTATTGCTACAAGCACTTATTAAATGGCAATGATGAGTTCCCTCAATAATTTGAAAAGAAATGACTTGAACAAATCCTCTCAACAGTTTCCCTTTGAACTGTTTAACGTCTTTAACACGACCACTCAGTATAAATCCGAGAGGGGTCTTTAAAGCTCAAACTTTTTCAAAGTACTTTGAAATAAATATTACCTTTGAAGAACGGGAGGGGTAAGTAGGAAGCTAAACTGGCTATTTCAAGGAGTCAAACGGCCTTTAATTACTCATTCTGTCAAAGGAGTATTTAAAGAATGGTTGTGGGAAAAAGTCCCATATTCTTATCAATTATTAAATTCATTAAATAAAACTTAGTAAAATGTAATACAGTAAATTTGCACAAACAAAATAAAATAAAATATATGGTTAGCCTTGTAGATAAACTACCTATTGTTAGCAATCTAATAATAGTTGTAAATTAGAAGGTCCCGAACCCATTATCTTTTCAGACGCATCGGTGGAGTATCAGGAATAGTGGAGGGAGCAAGAATGAAAACAAGATGGTTCCGATGAGTGAGAAAATTTTGTGAAAGGATGGGTATCTGATTCTGGGCTGTGACAAAATTAGGAGGAAAAAAAGTTGCCTATGAGGTAGGATTGAGAGAAATTTGATAGTTTAATAGAAACCCGAAACTCGATTCCGTCCAAATAGGTCTTATTTTGGACATGTAAATAAGCCTTTCGTAACTCATTGGTAGTTATGATCGTTTGTCTTATAAGTGCTGTAATAACTTCAAGTGGTTTGTTTCTTTTCTTTTAAATCTATTATGAGGATTCCAAGCTAGCGTTTGTCCAGCTGGAGTCCTTAGTAGTGGATCTGATTAAAAGAGAAAATCTGAGAATTATTATGGTATTGTGTAGCAGAGCAGGTCGTAGGTTTACGGCGAAGAGTAAAGGCTATGCGATAGGAGTACTAGGGATTGATTTTCATTCTCCTATGGCACCATTTTTCAAGGCCTTTGATGTCAAGTTGGAGGTTGTGGTAAGCAATAAATGGATCATTAATATTTTATAAGGCACAGGTCTCATCAACATCTATGGTAATTACAGTGTTTGAATGGGTTGTGACATCAGCTGTATAAACTAAGTACAAGAAGTGAAGGAAGTTTTACGGTAAAATGCAAGAAAAAAGGAATACCTTGAAGAAGTCCTGCTAAGAGGGGAAGAGGAAGGAGTAAACATTATTGAAACTTATTTAATATGCCAACGGGGGAGGAACGGATAAAATTAGTGATTGATTAGTAAATCGCCGTATTTTTTCTATTGAGAATAAATAATAATCGACTTAGGGAATAAAAAATTAACTATAAATTGTTTGCATAAATAATAAAATATTGTATGTAAAGACTTAAAGGCGTAAAACCCTTAAGGTCAACAGTATCGATGTAAAACTGTCGATAGTCTCCACTATCGTTTTAATAATATCGGGCATAAAACTATCGATACTATTGATAGTATTTGGTGATGACCGGGGGGAAGAATTATTGATTTTTTCATTTGGTATGATGGGAGCCATACTGCACGTTTTCATTTGCAATATTTTCTTTTCCTTTTTTATTAGGGGACTAGATAAACATATTCATAAATAGAGAGTGGTAATTTATGTTAATTCCCAGGAATTATGCTTTAGGGGAAAGTGGTATCAACAATATTCAAGTAACCATGCGCCCAGGGTTTCCTGTTGAGACGTGACAATATTCAGAACGCAATCCTTGAATAAGTCAGAGGACTTTCTTTTAAATGTGGTGGAATAATTTCACTGAAGACAAAAATGATGTTTTTGCGACATTTGCCTGGACATAGATTACCTTGAAAAATGCTTACTTCTATAAAGATGTCCTCGGGTAGTAGAGTTAGAAGGGTTAAAATGTCATTAACTGAGTAATTTTTAAGTCAAGGAACTTGCAGGCAATCAGTTGTTTAGTTTGAATATTATTCCATCAAGTTGGAAGACATATATGGACAATTCGATTTTTCAGTCAAATTCCTTATGCTTTTAGCCTAAAAAAATTGATACGCCTTTAGCTTACCAATAGGTTTTCTTCACTTGATCAAGAGTCCCATAGCATATATGATAATATGGTGACAAAGCGTGTAGTAACGTTATTTTTCCTCTCTCACATTTTAGTGTTTTGAAGTGGTAAATTGGAAGTAAATTGTGTGCAAAATCTGTCATTTTAGTAGCAGAAGTCTTACTGAAGAGACAGACGCTGTTGCTTCCCGTGCACCGGACAGATAAGCATAAAAAAATGTTTCATTATTTTTCTCGTCTTTATTCTGTTATCAAATTGATCAAAAATTAACTAATAGTACTAGTTAACTCTTATATATCTATATCTATATCTATTCAAACATTTTACCTAATCTGTTTATACTTTTTCTATACTTTTCCATTTTTTTAAGTTTATCAAGTACCTAACCTCATAATAAATGGGACTGATCCACCCACTCCCCATTCAAACCGTCGAAAAAGAGGGAGTGTAAATTATACATTAGATAATATTAATTTTTCAAATGTTGATTTTAATGTGACACCAATCTATTGAGTGATGTATGAGCAGAAAAGATTAGAGCAATTTTAAAAATGTATCTCCTTTTTTCAATAATAGATTTATTACATACGCTGTAGGTATTGTAAAAAAGATTAGAAAGTTGCGCGATGGGAATTTGTAAATCGAAACGGCCAACCCTAAACAATCTGAAAAATTACTGGCTATAACCAGTTTTGCTGGACAATTCGACATTGAAGTTAGTCCCCACCACACACTTAATTATTCCAAAGGCGTGATCAGGAGTTGAATTATTGATATTGAAGAAATAAAAGAAGAATTAAAAGAAATTGTATCTGATGTATTAAGATTTAAAATTAGGAAAAATCCACCCACACATACATATAGTCTTTTAGAACACCTAAACCCCCTGAAACACTCAAATTGGGATTCTTAACAGTAAAAGTTGAACCCTTTAGACCCAACCCCTATCGCTGTTTTAATGGTTTAGGCTTTTCACATCCAACAAAAGAGTGTAAAAATATTGCACTATGTGCCAACTGTGGTCAGGCCCGACATGCTGAAACCAACAAGTGCGAAATGCCTCCTAGTTGCATTAATTGCAAAGAGACCACAATGCCTTGGACCGCAGGTGTCCGGTATTTAAACTGCAAAAAGAAATCAAGTCAATCCAGACTGATAATAAAGTATCATTTATAGAGGCTAAAAAAATTCTAAGAAAAAATAATCCACATACATATACAAAATCATATGCAGAAGCAATGAAATGTACTGACTAAAAATATATTGGAATACATGTGACTTTACATTTGCTACCCCTCTCGACTGCTACACCTAAAGCTAAAGTGGGCATCTCGGCCGTTTGGTCGCGTTCGACATCTGTCGGAACGGAAGCGATGGCCTCGAAAGCCTCCTCCTCGGCACTTCCTCTCCCCCCACCTTCATTTCTAGCCCCCCTTCTTCTCTAGCTCCCCCTTCCTCTTTACCTTTCGCTAATTCCTCACTTATGGAAGGCACCTCTTCTCTCTCTTCCTCCTCTTCAGTTTCATCCCATCCTCTCCTCCACTCCAACTCTTCCCTTTCTTCAACCACTTCACCTCCTCCTATTCGGACCTCACGGCCCACTACCCCCACTTCTCTCCCCAATCTACCAGTCTACTAGAATATTATCAACATAGGTTTGTGTTCTTCCTTTCTTTTGCAATGTATTATAATAATTCTATCATTCCTTTATTAATTTAATGGTCTTAATGCAATTGGAACTGCAATGGTTTAAAAACTCATTTTAATGATTTAAAAATACTAATCAATAACACAAACCCAATGTGTATAGTTATACAGGAAAGAAATCTATCACCACATGAAAAGTTTACGATCAAAAATTTTGAAATTTATCTAACGGATGGTCCAAACTCTAGTCATAACTGCCATGGAATCTTACTTGCTGTTCACAAATCTGTTTAATCAGAGCACATTACTATCAACTCTCATCTACAAGTTGTAGCCGTCAGGGTCCATTTAGGTTTCACGTTTTCGGATTGCAATATATACCTCCCACATGACCAACCAATCGATCCTCAACATTTATTTGACATACAACTACCCCATCCAGTTTTCTACATAGGAGACTTCAATGGACATAACTCTCTACGGGGTTCCCAACTTACTAACTCACGGGGTAGAGCAATCGAAAATTTTATAGATCCCTTAGGGCTAATCCTTCTCAACTCTGGAGAGAAGACATTCCTAAGTTCCAGTTATAGAGCTTTTTCTGCCATAGATCTTTCGATCTGCAGTCCAATCCTCTATAAACTGGAATGTCCTTCCAGATCTATATGGAAGTGATCATTTTCCAATTTTGATTAAATTTACTCATGTAAATCCAACATACCAACATACCAAGATAGGACCGATTGGTCTCTATTTAGTTCCTTGGCCTCTACACCTCCATCTCCTCCAAGCGAAGAAGGATGCAAATTAATTACTAATACAATAAATAATGCAGATAATATGTCAATGCCAATGACTAAAGGAGTACCAAGTAGTCATCAAGGCCGCCAGTCCCGTGGTTTAACGAAATGTAAAAAAGCTCTTAAAGACCACCGTAGATCCTACAGAAAATTTCAAAGGTGCATGACTACTGAAAACGTGATAGAATATAAAAAAAACCGCGCCATATGCAGGAAAACATTCAAACTTTGTAAATCCGAATACTTGACAAAATTCTTAAGCTCCATTAACTCCTCTAAAACCTCAGCTGATGTATGGAATAAGGTTCGAAAAATCACTAAAAATGATAACTCTCTTTGCGACGATCCTTCATCCTTTTCTAATGAATTAGCTCACTTTTCCTCAGTAATATACGGACCTGTTTACACCAATTTTGCCACTATTCTATCAGATCTTCCAAATTAAAATTATTCGAATTCGGTTTAACCTTCCTTTTAAATGTTGAAATTAGAAAATGTATTGAATTCCGTTAAAGGATCCTCACCAGGCCCGAACAATATTCATTATCTTATGATAAAAAATCTTCCACGTGACACCTTGAATTGGCGAGTCAGTGTTTGGAATCAGGAGAGAGAGGTCGTCTCTAGCTCTGCTAGCATCTAACCAGCTAAGGCTAAATCATTTTATATTTACCTATTATTTTTCTTTTCTATTTATTCTAGAAGTCCGCCCAAATAAGAAACCCTATATACTTTAAGGGGGATTGAAATTGGTAAATGAAAAATTAATTTTGCTGCAACTTTGTCTATTTATGCATCGCTTTTAGTGATTTCTGTGTTCTGAATCCTATAAGCCCATTCCATGCAGTCAACAGATAATAATTTATTAGGTTATAGTTTAAAAATCTCAGTTAAAAAACTATATTTCGAGTAAATGTTAGGCGTCCACTATTGGGGTGCTCAAAACTTTTACTCATATTTAGCTAATAGATTTTTGATTTTTGAAATAGATAGAAATAGAAATAGGTTTTTGAAATAAAGTTACGTAGATATTAGACCCACATTTAACAGAGAAATCTGCTATGACTTATTTCCGATTAATCCACTTATACTCGTATATATCTGTGTATCGCATGTCGGATTGTTACAACTCTAAAAATATCAATTTTAAGTTATAAATACAGTTTGAATCAGAATGAAAAAACCTGCCATGCCATAATAGTCACTATAGTATTATTAATAAGCTTCAGACGCAATTTACCATATTCTTTTACGGTAAGGATGATCGTGTTAACGCAAGTAGAAAGCTACTTTTGAGTTACAGTTAGTAAAAAAAAAAAAAATAGTTTTTCGAGTTCCATCTTCTTGCCGACGTGCGATGTATGCGTAATAATCATTGTGTTAGCAAGGTATGGTTTTTCAACTATAATCTTTCACAACTTTCTATCTGTTGAATGTAACGTCATAGAAATGGTCCCATTTGATCCAGAAGTACAGAAACTACTGATTCATAGAAACTTTTTTTTAAAGACCTTTCTTTTTTTTCAACCTCCCTTAAGATATCCCCCTTAATTTTGGCGCGCTCTGCAGATCTCGAATCTTACTACTATTACAAAGTCAATACAAAAATTTTAACATTTTATATATGAGGGGTGAAAAAATTCTGAAATTGGAGTTAGTCATTTTGTCAACTGGAAGGGTTATCATACATAGTAATCAAACCAACTTCTTTTTCTTAACTACACTAAGAACACTTCAAACTTTTTGTTTTAGATTTATATTCAGTCAAGTTATCTCTTTATATGTCTTTCATTATTCTCTCACTGCACTACTAAGAAATTTTCACTCATATTGCATTAAATTTACTTATATACTATATATTGATCAAATGTAATGTGTTGATCGATTATCCTTCTTATGCTAAAATTAATTTGTTAAGGAATCCAGTTGAATTTCTAATTCATTATATAGATGCAAAATAATTATTTTAATTCGAAACACAAAGTAGAAAGTAATTATTTTCGCTAAATTTTGAGGACTTTAAAAAGGACAGCTGAAAAAATATATAGCCATTACAAACTGAATGAATGAACAATAAACATTGAGTGAAACGCACCCTAGCGCTTCCTGGTAGCCTGGAGCTCGAACTAAATTTTTCATTCTTAACCCATCATCGTCATGAACAGATAGGCTAATTACATATTGCCAGAGTCTTAAAATTCCCGCACTTTTCTCTTTAATTAAACACGCTAAAGATAAAAACGGAAAACTTGTTCACGGTTAGGGGCTATAGGGCTATAGGACGACATAACATTCTTGATCGAACGTGGAGTCGTTTTTTCTGCCTGTGTTTTCTGTACAAACACATTATCACTTTAGCTTTTATCATGTAATATATAACTTATGCACTTATATTCCTCTAAACAGTACCATATATATATGTAGGTACTGAGTTATATATAACCATACAATTCTTTATTTATATTTACCAATGTCTTCTTTTCATGAACAAACTTTGTTTTTTCTTTTGTTTAACCTCGTAAGATATATTATAGGCATTTCTATTTCTAGAACCCAGGGTTTGAAATTAATAAATAAATAAAAATCACATCATGACTTTTATATTTCGGGCCAGAAAATAAAAGCCCTGATATGATCTGTATCACAATGATACCTAATTTAAGAGTCAAAGCTTGATTTTAATTATTTAAGGATGAATTTATTAGCTGTTTTTTCGGATTTCTCCATATTGGTATACATTATAGGGTTAACCGTTTTTATGGAAATCTTCTAGGTTATAATTAATTACCTTATATCGATCTTAAGATCGAAGTTTAGATTATCAAGGCTGCTGATAATGAAAAAATATCGATATAAAACCTCAAGCTCGCTCAGGTATCGATTACAACTTATCCGATATTTACAATATTGGGGTCGATTCCTAAGTTAATTGGGGTGCGGATTAAGAAAATGATATCGATTTATCGATTACGCTCTCAGGTATCGATTTATTACAACTTACGCGATATAAACGATATTGGGGTCTGCTCTTAGGTTAATTGAGGCGCTGAATTCGGAAATGATATCGATTTTTTGATTACGCGCTCAGGTATCGATTTATTACAACTTACGCGAAATAAACGATATTGTGGTCCGCCCTTAGGTTAATTGATTCGCTGAATTCGGAAATGATATCGATTATTCGATTACACTCTCAGGTATCGATTTATTACAACTTACATGATAAAAACGATACTATGTTTGGCTCATACGTTAGTTAAGGTGCTGAATTCGGAAATTATATCGATTATTCGATTACACTCTCAGATATCGATTTATTACAACTTAAACGATAAAAACGATACTGTGTTTGGCTCATACGTTAGTTAAGGTGCTGAATTCAGAAATGATATCGATTTTTGGATTACACTCTCAGGTATCGATTTATTACAACTTACACGATTAAAACGCTATTGTAGTTATAAGTTGCATACACTTTGAATATTTTCATGAAATTAGTCATCTGTAAATAGTTTATTGTACACTGTATCCTTGAATTTTTAGTATTATTTAATTAATTTTTCTCTACTTTCAATACGCGTCATTTAAATAAGTCATCACCAATCTTTCAAATATCAACAATAGCAAAACTTTGTCTTTTTTTAAAATTATAATTATATTATCTCATTATTGTATATTTATATTTTAAAATATACTTATCTACAAGTAATATTGTTCCAATTAAACAAAGTTATTAAGTTTCAAAATAAATGGTAGATTTTTTATTATTTCATACGTAATCCAACTTTGTGTTGAAATTGATATTATTTACTAAATCGACACATTCAATAACCTATTAGCCGACCGCAATATTGTATTTATCGTGTAAGTTGTAATATATCGATATATGAGCGCGTAATCGAAAAATTAATATTATTTATTAAATTAACACCTTCAATAGCCGATCACAATATTTTATTTATCGTTTAAGGTGTAATAAATCGATACCTGAGTGTGTTTCATTTCATATTATTTCCGCATTCAGCGTCTCAATTCCAGCAGGAAGGCTTCCCAGGTTATACTAGACTAACCCGGCGTGTTATGGTTTAGGCAAGCCGATGCGATATTCGCAACTTCTCGAGTTTCTTCGCCTCGAATTAAATATCAGTGCGTTATAGGAGTACTCGAACTTGACGTGCTTATTCAAGTCGAGGATCTTCTAGATTCAGATTCTAGATCCCTATACTAAGATTAAAGATCGCCTAATTTCGCTCTATGGTGAATCGGAGACCAGAAGAATTCGAAAACTGTTGGAGGAAACGCAGCTAGGTAATCAGCGACCGTCACAACTGTACCGACAGATGTTGCAGCTGGCAGGTACCAAGGTAATTGCTGAAATAGTACGCACGTTATGGCTGAGGAACTTACACCCTCGCGTTCACCAGATTCTCCCGTTTCTTCATAGTTAAGATTTCGATGCCTTGACAGTTATGGCTGACAGGATAGTTGAAGTTGAAGCACCAACGCAGTTAATACCTGTACAACATAATCCACCACCGTGCTTATCATTAGATGTGTAGCGGCAGTAAGAGAGAAGGAGGTTTCTAATAGAGCCACTTGCCGCGCCACCTGCACTAAGCAGAGTGGGGGGCGGCCAGCCAGTATAAATACCGCGGCCGTCTACTCTCTAGCCATATCCTTAGAATGCCAACTGGCAAAAAGAGGGCCATTGTATACAGCATATATTTATCCTTGTATATTTATATTGTAGTTTTAAATAAAATAAATTGAGGAGGGTGAGAAAAAAAAAAAAAAAAAATCTCTAGCCAGAGAAGGTACCTCACCTTTTTCCTCTCCTTGACCTCTCGCCTTCTCTCTTACTCATCACTCTCCTTCGCCTTGTATACTAAATAGCATTTGTTTAATAAAAATATTTTTTAAAGTTGTTTTTCTTATTTTTCAAACTTCCTTTCCTTTCCTTTCCTTGTTACCCGTGACGAGCCTACTGGCGTCCAAGACACTTGTCAATGACCACACCAGTAATCTCCGAGGTAACTCTCCTTTACCGCCTATGACGGGCCTAGCAGCGAACGAGTCTTGAGACCGTGACTTCACTATTACCCCCGAGGCACTCTCCTCCTGCACTCCTCTATCACCCGTGACGAGTCTAGCTGCGGTCGAGGCCAGTGCCCGTGACACCACAGGTACCTCCGAGGTGGAATTCCCATCCTGTCCGTGACAGGTCTAGCTACGGACGAGGCTCTCGCCCACGACTCCCTAGCTACCCTCGAGACATTATCCTTCTTCCTTTCTTCCCGGTATGCATGTTGTCGTCGCCTTCTGATCGGACGTCAAGCCGGTAACCTGCGACGAGCCATAGGCAACATCACCGGCGACACACCTGGTAACCCACCGTCAACACAGACGACAACAGATGCTTTGCACGAAGAAATTCGTAAACTTCGAAAGGAAGTTGCAGAGCTGAGACAGCAGTGGACTGGAGGAAGAAGCACCGAGCGACGGAACTCCAGAGGAACTTCAGCAACTAGATCTTCGTCTGGCGGAAGAAGCAAATCGAAATCTATGTTTCTACCATCGCAGGTTCAAGGCTAAGACAGAGAAATGTGTCAAGGCTAAGACAGAGAAATGTGTCAAGCCTTTCGACTGGGAGCCGGCGGAAAACTAAATGTGGTGACGGATGAAGCGGCTGCCTTCACTACTCAACCTCAACGCCGCCTTTTCATGGAAGATAAGCGGTCAAGGATACAATACCTCATCGACAACGGCGCCTCGATATCTCTGTTACCGAAAAATCCCAAAATTCATCAGATGCCTGCAGAATACAAACTGATTGCAGCTAACAACTCTCCGATTTCAACTTACGGTGAAAAGAAACTTCAATTTGACTTGGGCCTTCGCCGCATATTCACTTAGACGTTCCTTGTCGCTTATGTAGAACGAGCAATCATTGGAGCCGATTTCCTGTTTTATTATAATCTAATGGTGGATCTTCGTCGTAAGCGTTTAGTTGACCAGCATACTGGACTTACGAGCCTAGGGAGGGTTTCATCCATTTCCGCACCCTCAATCTCTACTATTCCTAGCGATTGCCCTATGCTCACCTGCTCAAGGATTTTTCTAACCTAACACGACCATCCCCTATCAAAGCAGTGTCTCGCTCACGCGTGGAACATCCCATAGAAAGACGATGGGCCGTCCCGTTACCAGCAAATCAAGAAGATTATTTCCGGAAAAGCTAAAGGCTGTGAAGAAAGAGTTCGAGCTCTTGCTAGAAGAAGGAATAATTCGACCTTCCAAGAGTTCCTGGTCGAGCCCGATGCACGTAGTAACCAAGAGGGACGAAGGAATACGTGTGTGTGGCGATTAACGCAGACTCATTGCGCAAACAGTACCGTACCCAACATCCTAGATTTTACTTCTCATCTCGATGGATGCACCTATTTTTCAACCTTAGACTAACAATAATCTAAACTAATAATTGAATTTTGAGGATCGTACTGATTGCCCCTAAAATGCTTTACTATTTTCTTTTTGTGAACTCTGGCCGTCTCCTCTGAGGTTAGGCACTTTTATTTTGTTAAACAATATTTTGGGTAACACAGTTATAATCAGTCTATAATTCTTCCCTTACATAAGAAAGGTGATAAAGGAGTTGTTACTATTTGCACAGCTATTGCATTTCAACAAAATTGCAGCTAGGCATGTCAACAAAATGCTGCGTATAATCCGTGGCCTTCACGAAAATACCGAGGGATTTTTAAGGTCTAAACCAGGAATTTCTGAAGGTTTTCCACTTTCTATGGGTGTTAAACAGGGTGCTCTTTTTTCGCCTTTGTTCTTCTCTCTCTTCCTAAATGATATAGATTAATATCTTGATGGGGGCGTACAAGTGCACAATTTTAGAATAAAACTACTGGCTTATGCAGATGATTTAGTTTTATTATCCTCTAACCCCGTTACAATGCAGCTTATGATAAATCAAATTGAAACTTACTTTCTAGAATGGAATCTAAAAATAAATTTAAATAAATCCAAAATAATTGTTTTCCGAAACGGAGGGAAACCAGCAAATAATGAAAAATGGCAGTATGGACAGAGTAGAGATAAAGTGTAAATTACTATAAATATTTATGCGTAACACTATCTTCTGATCTCTCTTTGGAAAAGCATCTTAGTGAAAGACTGCAACCTTAAATTCTCTCTGGCATACATATGTAATGAATAATGAAATTCCGCATTCATCTAACCTACCTATATTTAATACAGTCTCTAAGTCAATTTTGTGTTACGGGGCGCAGGTTTGGGGAGGACAAAGATATAGGAAAGTTGAAACCTTATTAACATTTTTTATCAAAAAGTTATACCATCTGTCTCTTAATACACCTGATTATATAATATTTATTAAGACCAATTTAAACCCATATTTATTCATACTATTAAACTTCATTTAAATTATATTTTATCATTATAATTACATCGAGATTGTTAAAAAAGATCTTTCTTGGTTTAAAAACATATATTCGCTATTACAGAAACATAATCTCCCACTGATAAATTTGGATAATTTAAACGACTGGCCAGAGATCTTTAAAAGCATAATTAAAAGTATACGGGATAGATTAAAAAATGACCATATAGAAACCACTAAAAATTCAATCAAGTAGTACCCTTAATAAATATCTAATTTTTGAACTACCAGATAATGTCAAATATTTCAATAGCTTCAAAAGAAATAATATTCTATGGATTATCAAGTTGAGGGGTGAATTGCTGTATCTGAACTACCGGAGGTATTCATCGAATTCGGAAATAAATTGCAGTTTATGCAACAAACAAGAAAAGGAAGATATACTTCATTTTATAGGTATTTGTCCGATATTAAATGAATACAGGCGGAAATGGTTTAGAAAAACTACATTAAACCGGACAGAAGTGATAAATTATTTGAATGGGAAAAATTGGATCTCTCTAATCGGATATGCGAAACAAGCCAGGAAATACAGATGTACGGTTATAATTGACACCCGTTAATAGAGTGCCACTTTTATATTATTTCATTTATTAATAACATCAATAATTTTATCTTAATTAATTGATAGCATCAATATTTTATATTAATTCTTTTTTTATTATATAGTCTGTTCGTATGCAATTACAATTATATTCGCATATCATTTTTCACATAATTTGATATATTTGTAAAGGTGTAATATAATTGATAATGGGCGAGATATGTAAATAAGCAATAGTTCACTAACACAATGCAGAAGATTTATATATATTTATTTTGTAAACAAGCAGTGACTTTCCTCTAATGGCCTAATGCCAAGAGTATGTGTCAAAGTATATTTGTTTTGTGTTTTGTTTTCAAATAAAGACATTATATTATGTCTTTATTGTCCCGAATACAAATGGCAAAACTTCAGAAACTTATAGGGGACCGAAAAACTAAGACAAAAAGTCCTCTAGTGATTTGCTCGTTTTCGCTTAGTTTTAGAGAAAATCGCAAAAAAACGAAACAAAACAAGTTTTCATTTTTAAACTTATTTATTTACATTTATATTTATGTTATGTTCTTTTTAATGTAAATCTTGCTCAAAAATGTTGTACTCTTGCACCAATGCAAGCATTACATCTAGCACTCACTTGATAAATTGCAGCTAAACATTGTTCTGATGATATTTGGTGCACTGCATCAATGATTCGGTCTCTTAATTGCTCTCTTGAGTTCATTGACACCGAATAAACTTCCTGCTTCAAGGTTCCCCATACGAAGAAATCCATGGGTGTCATATCAGGTGATCAAGGTACTACTCCTCCACGTCCAATCCATCGTTGTGGATAATTTACATCCAGCCAAGCTCGAGCAGCTCTGCTATAATGAGCTGGACATCCATCGAGTTGGAACCACATTTAATTCCGCTGTTGTAAGGGAATGTCATCTAAATAATTAGAAAAGTCGTTCTCCAAAAAATGTGAAAATGTGATTCCATTCAATCTTTCAGGTAAAAAATATGGTACCATCCGTAAACCGTTCCAAATTCCAAGCCAAACGTTAATAGCAAATTCATGCTAAAACCTATTCTCTCTAATAGCTCTGGGATTTTCAAGAGCCCATACATGATAGTTTCTTTGATTAACAATTCCTCCTTTTGTAAAGGTAGGTTCATCGGTCCATATAATTTTTAATGGAAATAAATTATCATCGCGAATTTTTTCAAGAAACCAGTTACTAAAATTCAATCTCTTGACATAATCTTGAGGTAATCACCTTTCGCCATATTGCTTGCCGCGATATTCCTAATGCAGCAGATGCTCTTCGTATGCTAGTCTCAGGATTGTTATCGAAGTGGCGTTGGACACAATTTCTTCTCCGATAATCTGCTCTTATTGCTGCCTGGAATGGTTGCCTTCATTACGTATTAAGAATGACCCAGTCTCTCGTAGTCTATTAAAAGTTAACGAAAAGACTCGTCGATTAGCCACTCTTCTATTTGGAAATCGGCGCGCATACTCCCGCACCGCTTCCAAAGCATTACCGTTACAGAAACCATACACAAAAATCATATCAGCGTATTCAACACTAGAATATGTATGTGGCATTGTGGCTGATGCTATTCACACAAAAATATCTGAGTAACTGACTGAAGACTGATTTAGGAATTATAAACCTAGAAGGAAGCAAAAATGTAAAAAAAATTATAGAATGTAAAGGATAACATTAAGTGTTTACATATCTCACTGCCTAGCCTGTCGAACTTTGAAAGGTGATAATCGCTACCTATAACATTTTTGTTTTGTTTCTTTTTTTGCCGTTTTCTCCAAAACTAAGCAAAAACGAGCAAATCTCTAAAGGACTTTTTGTCTTAGTTTTTCGATCCCCTATAAGGTCCTGAAGTTTAGCCATTTAAATTCGGGACACCCTGTATATTATATTATTAATATATATTATAAATTTTTTAACTATTTTTCATTTTTACTTCTAAAAGAAAACAAATATATAGAAACTAAAATGAAATTTTTAATTAAATGTATAACTACCAATAACAAATAATCATAAAATTAATAAATAAACAAAACACTTATATGGACATAAGAGAAGCGTGGCATAGATGGTATTAATGAAAATTAAATGAGCTGAAACATCAACATCACATAAAAATATTAAATGTTTTCCTAAAAATAATAATCCATACGAAAAAAAAGAAAACAACAACAAAGATTATACTTATTTGAGAAACTAACAGTTTAAAAGAAAGTTCCTGGAGAGTAGCTGAAGAAAGACCTTGGTAGCCCGGAACGGATATGCGGTGTACAGACGGGTGTACAATAATTTCTTTTTAAACAAAAATATTTAAAATTAATAAAAGATAACTTGAATAATTAATTATCAAGAAGTGAATATTCTTCAAATAGATCCTGTCAACCGCCCAGCCCCCGGATACTTGCTAAAGCTTGCGAGATTGGTCAGCACAAAGGAAGAAAATGCATTAACATGGCCAATTTTTTCTCTTTTTGAACAAAATATTCAGAAATCTTCTAAAAATACTTAGTATATTACCGACCCGTATCGTAAAAGTGATTTTAAATTAGTATTAGTTGTTTTTCTTTCTGAAAAATACACTATAGGGATTGGATTAAAATTTTCACCATTTTAAAATTTCAAAGATGAAACTTTTCATTCAGTTTATCTGATTTGTCAACCGTAACTTCTACTCTGTAGTTGTTTTTTTCTCCCATATTCACATGATCAAAACAATGATAAACATAAAAATAAACCAGGTTTCAGAGAAAACAAATATATTTTTCATTCCGGCTGAATCTAACCTGTCCTCTAATTACTAACCCTTCATTCATATATTATAGTATTCGGTTACACATGAGTTTAGCTTATTTTTCTAAAATACACACCTTTGATACTTGATAGCACTCAAATAGCACAGAATAAAATACGACATGGAGGAGAACAATAATAAAACAATAAAATATACTCCTTTTAAACGAGGAAATTCATAACTCAAATAAAGAAGGGTATATAATAACAATTCACTCTCAAGTTTATTAGTAGAAGGAGGCTTTTCATAATTGAAGAGCCAAAGGGTTATTACTATGCTCGGAATTCCGTGCAGTAAAAATTTGAAAACGTGCAATAAAAACTTCTAAACGTGCTTTAAAAACTTCAAAACGTGTAAAAACATGCAATAAAAATGAAGTGCTTGAAAATCAGGCATTAAATTATTTTTGTGAACGGCTAAAATATAGCTACTTTGGAAAAAAATAAGTAGCGGAGAGTAAATTGATATAGAAACTCTTTTATTTTTATAGATTATTTTTATAATATTGTTTTTTTGCAAAATCACTGCATCTTTTATATAATACTATTGGTTTATTTAAAAAAAAAAAATCCGGTGAAAAAATCGGAACATAAAATATTTACTTAAAATAGTAACAGCAAAATGTGGAATACAGAGTAAAATACTGTCACGTGGAAAAGCTAAGCAGGCCATTGAACCTAGGAGACCCTGAGAGAGCGGGGAAACTCCTAGAAGAGACTAGTCCAGGCGTAGAGAGGAGCAGTCCGGGAGTGGCAGACACAGTCAGGCAGTCTGAGATGGAGGCAGTCAGAGTCACAGTGAGACAGTCTGAGATGGAGGGAGTCTAGGTCTGGAAGAGACATGCGGTCTGGGACAGGCAGAGTGAGGCTGGGGAAGGCACGGACAGGCCAGGAGTGGGATTCGAGTAGGATAGTAGCCCCTAGTAGCGAGTATATGAGTGGCCCCAAGTATATATGAGTTTTTTGGTAGTTGGGACCTGTAGATGGTTTATTGTAAATAAATAAATGGTGTAAATAGTACTTAGTTTGATTAATTGCCACACAACCCTTGCCCAAAGATCCCTGTGTCGCATTGGACTGGGTAGACTTAAGAATAGGGGTGACATGCCCAACATGCCTATGCCCTGAGGATCCAAGACACATTGTGTTCCAATGTAAAAGGTTTGAAAAACAGAGGAGAATTAGCCTGGGATCGCGGATCATAGATGATGGTGAGGAAATCCTACGATCGATAAATAAAGACACAGTCCATAAATTGTGTGACTTTCTGAAAGAAATAAACTTCCTGATATAAAGGTGTGCGATCATTAAGCCATCACCCCTCTTTTTTTTTTCTTCTTTTTTTTCTCATTTTTATTATCTCAAAAAAAAAAAAAACTTTTATCATCATTGTTCAATAATACTTTTGTTATAAGGTATTCTGTATGTTTTTTATATACGTTGTTATAGGGTATTTTAATTAGGTTTTTAAAATCTGAAGGACCAGTTTGGCAAAATAGGATTTGATAACAAATTGAGGCCAAAAAAAAAAAATAAATAAAAAAAAATAGGGGTGGCAATACTCGCATGTGGGCTGTAATTACCTACATTGGAAATAGGAAGATCTTAAGAAAGGAAAGGTACTACTCAAATTATGGAATCACTAGATGCAATATCCGGTGCGTAGGCTTATTTTTAAATCGCTCAGGCGCTACCCCTATTACCGTTCTAGGGTTAAAATAAATTAGATACTTACTTGTACTACAGCGGGTATCAATTGGTGTTTTCCTCTCACATCAAATTGTTTCATCACAAGATTTACAGAACACTATACTAACATCCCTTTTGAGTTCAGGATATTTTTCAATCCATCCCGCAGCTTTCGAAGACATACTTGCTCCAATTGTAGGCATTTTACTAATAATATACTCGACAGAAGCTAGTTTGATACTGACAGAACGATGAAAATTGTGAAAACAAAATGTAAACCCCCTAAGTAAGTTCCCTTTATTTTTTTCCTATTATATTCACATTTATTTTTCCACTATTGTTTTGATGTGTATTAAAGAAAATTACAATTTGTAATATTTTTTTCTCTTTAAAATATCAAAACGTGCAATTTCGTGCAGTATACCCCAAAACGTGCAGTATAAAACTTCATTAAAACATCCCGTTAGGTTTGATTCGGATAAGTAACTTGAGTTGGCTCTATTCCGACTTAGCAATAAAAAGATGGAATTGCACGGGAATCCGAGCTCTAGTTATTACAAAAAAATTGTTTTATTTTTTCCTTCCCTTCTTCCGTTCATGCTCACAGTGTTTCGCTTAGTAGAAGCTAGGTCATTTTTTCGTCTCTTTCAAACAATCAAGTAATTCAATTATAAAATTATTTATTTAATTATAAAATTGAATATATTATATTTAATATTGGTCATATCTAATACATTAAATATAATATAATATTATATATTACATGTAAATTTAATATATTTAATTATAAAATTATTTTTCGTTAATTATTCATCTCTTTCGACCAATTTAGTAATTTAAGTATAACATAAAACATTTTTATGGATTAAAAATCGAATATAATTTGATTGCCAGGAGATTAAGAAGAAAATATAAAAACAAAAGCCTATCTATACGAAATTCTATACTCTTTAGTTTTTATAATCCTCTTTACATGTATTTTCCTTTATGATCTTTTTTTTTTTTTTTGTATTAATTATATTCACCTTAAATAAATATTAGATATTTTTACAAATGTAGCATGATTTTCAGATATCTATTTTTATAACGTGCATATCTGTTCAGGGATTTAGCCCCAGAATAAAGTTCTACCTATATGTCTATATACAATACGAAAAAAGAATAGCATTTTAAGTATGTACTAAATAAATAAAAATATACAATTATTATACTGATACAAACACATTGTAGAACAAAAAAAAGGCGAGCACGAAGTATTATAGAATCGTAAAAATAACCCAAAATTATTTTAACAAAACTGATTCCTCTGATGATGAAGTCTTCAAATTCATCTATATTTTTTCGGAACCTGGGGACAATGTCCTCGGTATTATTTGTTCCAATACCTTTTTACTTTAGCACTGCAAAGATAAATTGGATCGGATACCATAGATCATGGCCGAGGATTCTGCCGAATGATATTGCTGGAAAAAGTACTGCTAAGAAATCCAATGGGAAAAAAGGAAAAGACATTTTTTTAAATACCCGTTAGTAAAAGATTTTCTTAGACAGTAATGACAAGAAGTCATGACCTGCTTACACAGACCGCATCCTAGTCTGCTTGTACGAATGCGCTGTAGGCTTATAGTCTACGTAATATGCTAATGCTTCATTTCCACTTAATTACTTAGTCTTCTCCATGGGAATAAATAATGTCTTATCTCAATTTTTCCTGGGATCATAGGGGGTCCTTAAAATGTGGATGTTGGCGTTGCGCCTAAAGACGCTGCTTTGATTTTCCCACAGCAACCCATTTATGAGAAAGTTTGGAGGCAGCATCATCCTCTATCCTCTATATGTTTTTTTAAATTATGTTTGGACGAAAGGAACTTTATGAGAAAAGATATTTTTTTCCCATAAAATGGTTCAACCATTATTAAAAAAATACCCTTTTTGGAAAGAAAGTACTAAAAAAAAGAATGTACTCGAGAGTGCTGGCTATATTACATATTATTATTAAGTTTAAAGGTGCCCCCATTATATACAGAAAAATTAACCCGGGTACATGTCATTAACATTATTTGGATGTTTCGAAACGATGAAAAAATTCTGCAATCATGTTAAAAAGATCTTTTTATTGTAGTTTGATTTACAGATAAATGTACCTAATTAGAATAAATTAGCACTCATTAGTCCAAATAATATTAATCCTTAACAATCAATCTATAAAAAGTTAGGAACACTGTAATTTTTATGACTGAAGTGATATCTGGTATTCAACTGATTTATTCTATTACTCCAGGGATTTACGCCTTTGGACACTATTACTAGCGTGACATAAACAAATATTAGAATGCCACGTTTCGATGTATGTTTACATTATTATTATACCAATTTTTAGAATTCTAATCATGACTTTTGTCCACCTAGCTTGTGCTAATCAAACACTGAGATGCGTCCTAAATTGGCGATTAAATTCCTGACATCGCTTATTAAAGGTCGACATTTTTATAACAATTAAGCAATAAACAATAATAATCAATGGTATCTATGTTTTAAATGTTACTTAAAGAAAATAAAAGTTTTATCAATTTTTAAATAAACTTTTATTAAAGTGTGTGAATAGACAACACAGTTAGCTATATAATTATCAAGTACCTACCTTTAAATATTTACTTACAAAAGAAAATAAACAACAGCGTTAATAATCTTTGACTCCCCTCCCCATTAGTTGTAAAATTTCTATGATCCATTATTATAAATACTTTACAATTTAATCACAATACTTTTAAATGTATTAAAAAAAATATCAAAACAATTTTCCATGTTGTATGCCTGTGGATGATCCAAAAAATTCATCTTATGATTTTAAAAAAGTTATTACCTTGAAATGAAAGTTATCATAAATTTTCAAATTTTAAGTTTCTCTTCAGTTCTTGCTTTTCCTTCCTCCGTGGTGGGAAAAGCCTGTCTCGGGGTTCTGCAGCCTCATTGTAAAAAGTGTATGAATGTGCTTATTTTATTTAACTGAGTTATTTTTTTTCTGATATTTTTGTAATAAAAGTGTTGTAAATAAAATCGAATGAGACAGAATGTTATAATATGAATAAAGAGTTTTTTTTTTCTAAAAAAAAGCCAAAAAAGGACACTACTACTACAACCTATTGTTATATGGTGTTGGGTTCAGTACTTTGTAAGGAAGTACAGTTTTATGGTCAGCGGACGAAGATTTGAGCGAAGGTTTGAACAGGTGATTTGACCGTTATCACATTGACCACCCGCCAGGTTTTCCACATTATTTTTCAATTAGGAGTAGCCATTTTATAGAGGCCGGGTTACCCCCAGAGACGATCTGTGACAGAATATTAAAGATGTCCTGCCAGGCCAAATTGAATAGAACTTTTAGAACCTTGAGCACAGCAGTTTAATGCCTTACCAATGGGTTCACCCGTTCCCTTTTTCTTAATTATAAACTGAAATTTCTATAGTAGTTTGATATTAATATAAAGTATTAAACTATTATAGAAATTTTATGTGCCATAAAATTATTAAGAGATGGACATAATTATTTAATGTTCACTATTCAATTTTATTACAGTCTAATAGGTAGTTTTTCCCTTTTTTTTTTTTTTTTTTTTTTTTTTTTTGGATAAATAGATTGTTTAATAGAAAGTATACAATTCTTTTTTTTCTCGATAAATTTAATATTCATTAAATTTCTCAAAGCAGTCAAGCCAATATAACATAGGCATGTATGCCTAATATTCCTCCAATGTAGGTAGTTAATACAAATTCAATAATTAAAAAAAGGCATTTATTGAAAAAGGCAAACTGTTATTATAGTCGGATAAATTGAATTAGATTCTCAAATGAAGAAAAAAAAAAAAAAAAAATGCAGTATAACCTCTCTAGAGGGCATCCTTGAGGCTAAAAGAATATAGGAGACCAATGAAAAAGAGAGAGGGGAAAAAAGAGGAGGGGGTGCAGCCCCCCAAACTACAAGAGTATTGTGACACAGGACCAAATACAAGGATATCGGATAAAGAAGGGTCAGAAGAGAGAGAAGGAAAATATCACAGATACTGGATATCTTCGAAAATGAGAAGAAAAAGTTTATTCAACGTGGTATCTTTTGAATAATCCTGGACTCTGACGTTGTATCATTGTTGCATTATTTTCAGAGCATATTTATTTTAATTACATTAGCTGAGTGGCTGTTATGTATAGATTGTTTGATAACGCTAATACAATAATAGAATTGATTGAATCTGAATTATTGTAGGAGTGGAAATTATGTATGAGAACATGATGGAATGAAGGTGAGACCAGTTTAATTTAGTATGAAATTATTATAATCAAGTAAAGGGTCATGCCATTTCAAATCACAAAACGTTTTGACCTGTGTTTCTCGGGTTTACATAATCGTATCGTATTGGTGACAAAAATATCCTACATTTTTTTTAACTGGAGGAAAAAGCCAATTCGGTACATGTTTTTCACCTAAAAATCTCTTCTAAACAATTTTGTTTAGTATATTTCTTACTTACGGAATCGTAATAATAAAAATATACATGGGTATTTTTATCTTATTTTAAACTGATATAGTACCAGAATATTATGTTACTATTAACCATGAGCGTGTATAATAGATGGATGACCAATTACCTTCTGGAACTGATAAAAAAGAAGAAAGAAGCCTACCTCTCCTGGTTAAACAAGAAGGATAGTAACACACTGGCCAACTATAAAAGGATGAATAAACTAGTATTTCAAGAAGTGAGGCTTGCTCGAAATGAAGAATGGAACAAACTTTGTGCAAACATAAATAGTCAAGTAGGGTATGAAAGATCAGCAGCTGCCTAGGCTGCACTCAAGAGTAGGAGGACTCAGGTAACACATAAATATCTCAACCTCATCAACTTACCTGAAAGGAAGTTCATGAGATTGAGATTTGATTCACTTCAAAGATTTGATGAATGAAGACAGAGATACATTCAGAGAAGATAATAATTGGCAATATGAAGGGACAGAAATCACAGTAGATCAGGAAGAAATCGAAAAGGAACTCAACTTTATAAAAATAATAAAGCACCAGGTCCAGGTGGAATCAACTTCGAGCTACTAAAATACGGAGGAAAAAAGTAGCAACACTTCTAACAAAAATGTATAATAGAATACTAGAGGGTGATCCAATACCATAAGAATTGAAGATCGGTTACCTCAGCCCAATACATAAAAAAGGGGACAGAAAACAATGCAAAAACTACAGGGGAATCTGTGTTACAAATCCCTTTATGAAAATACTAGAGAAAATCATAAGGAACCGATCAGAAGATAAATTTAAAGGATCGGATGACAAATAAGGATTTACAGCTGGAAGATCATTGACCATATTTTCACCCTGAGGCAATTGTTGGGAAACATCAAACCGTTTTTCGTGACATTGAATTAGTATTTATTGACTTAGAGAAAGTGTCCCACGAAAATTGTTATGGCAAGCTATCCAAAATGCAGGCATTAATACAGATATAATAGACATAATAAAAGAAATGTATAAAGAAAACACCTGCCACGTAAAAATTGGATCTTACCTTTCTGAGCCTTTCTTAACAAGTAAAGGGTTACTCCAGGGGTGCTGTGCTTCTCCCTCCCTATTCAAGATTTCTCTTGAAATAAGTCTGAAAGGGTGGAGGGAGAAATGTAAACCGATGGGGCTCTAGTTGAAAGAAGATTTATCCCTCTATAATTTATCATTTGCGGACGACCAAGTCATCATTGCTCAGGATAAAGAATGGCTCGTGTGATAAAGAAATCAAGAGGAGAATTCCGGTTGGGAAAAGGACCATATCGATACTTAATTCAATACTGTGTAACAAAAATATCACCCCTAAAACAAAAACAAAAAATATCTATAAAATTACTGTATTAAGTACAATGACATATGGAGCAGAAAACTGGACCATAAAGGGCAGTCTTCGGAAGAAACTTCTGGCCACCGAAATGGACTACTGGCGCAAAGCGGCAGGGATATCCAGAACGGTGAGATGAAAAGGTGAGAAATAAAAAAAAATAGAGAAAAAATGGAAGCTGAAAAAACATTCTGGAGGAAACAGAAAAAAAAATTGGCTGAAATGGTTTGGTCATCTGAAAAGGATGTCCGAGGAATGACTAGTGACTAGTGAATGATGGTTAGTCATTATTCACATTTTTTATTACTAGTCGTAATCATGATTACATTTTTATTTAAAAATGCTCTGCTCTGCCATGAGTGGTAGTAACACAAAAACGAAGATTTCCGTATTTTGGCACTCTTCTTTCAAACGTGTGAAATGATTTACCTCAAAATTTTAATCTGGAAACATTTGCTAAGTTGTTAAGTAGTCATTAGTTATCGTTAGATAATTATTTTATAATTTTTAAACTATTTAATTAGAAGATAAAAGATTCGACCACGGCCGAGAATCGAACAAATGGAATTTTGGGACAAATGGAAACATTTGGCTTCTTTAAAATTTCTAATGGTAAACTAGTGCAATTTCCATCTGATTCCTATTGTCATCTGGTCATGACTGATTCAGGACGAGTTTCAGGGAATCAATCGATTCAATATTGACTTCGGTTAGTTACATACAGGTGGGTAAAGAAGACTCACTTACCAACATATCCACACATGTTACCATTGTTATGATACAAATTGGAAAATTTAGTTTACCTTAATATTTAAATTAAAAATCCTAAAATTTTGTTTGGATACATTTGAAATTTATGGTATACAGAAGGCATTGGTACGGATGCTTTAAGATAATAAGACTTTTTTCCTCAGTTATAACTATGGAGTGGAATGATAATAGGGTTAAGCTGTCAATGGATCCAATTTATAAAAAACTAAAGGATTATTTTAGTAGACATGGGGAAAAAATCAATATATTAGAACTTTTTAAAGAAGACCCTGATAGGTTTAATAAGTATAGGTAAGTTCATTGTTTCGTTTTTACCTCCGAAAATTATCCTCCTAGTGTATTATTAAAGCAGACATTATATTTATATCTCTTATAAATATAATTAGATTAGAAGTAATATTCATTGGAGTTGTATTATTGTAGTTAATCGTAGTAATACTTCGCCCTAAAATTGTGCATTGTAGTTCCTGAATTCCATGGGTAACTCTCTAACAGGACATCTTTTAAGTCCTCTCTTTGTTTAGCAGTTTCTAAGGATCACTATGAATTTGTGTAATTTATATTTTCTACTCAATCATACTCTATGGTGGACAGGGTGATTAATTATATTGCTATGGTTTGTTCCTGGGTTTTTAACTGTTATTTTTGTGGTTTTATATAGTTTATTCTTCTTTGTTTAACCAATTTTTTTATCACTTACGAAATGAGATCTTAAAATTAGCAGCTTAACAGCTATTGAAAAATTTATGTCACGGTTGTTTTATTTTTCATTGCATTATTTTTAGTTCTACAACATTAAGAGTGCTATCGTAGATATTCTTATTCAGGGTTGTTATTATTTTAATCAACCTTTATCTGATGTTTTGGATCTTTTTAATTTGAAGCATTTTATTTATTTTCACTCAGGAATACGAACCAGCCCAGGAGGAACCATCTGCAACCGAATCACGCAGCATTTGGCATACGCGGACGAGGTGGCGCTGATGTCAAGAACCATCCCGGCACTTTCAGGTACCCTAGAGGAATTCGAAAGGGCTGCAGCAGCGCGGGGCCTTAAAATTGACGAGCGCAAGTCGGCATACATGCTTTCCTCTACCGCTCAACATTTGCAGCGAACGGTTTCAAGTATCTAGGATCGATACTGACAGAGGACAATGACATGGTCACAGAAATCAAAGCGAGGATATCAGCTGGAAACAGGCAATATTATGCAGCCCAAAAGGCACTTCGGTTCAAGATACTGTCTAGAAGGGCCCGAGAGTTAATTTAGAAAACTATAATAAGGCCAATCGTTACGTATGATAGCGAAACATGGGTGTTATCCCGAGAAAATGAAAGGATGCTTGTCATATGGGAAAGGAAAATCCTCCGGAAGATCTACGGCCCAGTATACCAGAATGGACAATGGAGGATAAGGACGAATGCAGAACTTAAACAGCTCTACAATTCTCCAGACCTGGTAGCTGTAATCAAAATGGGCGCATCAGATGGTTAGGACACGTCGAAAGAATGCCTCAAGAGCGTTTGCCTCGAAACCTAATGTACAGTCGACCAGGTGGAGCTAGAAGAAGAGGCAGACCACGACTGAGATGGCTGGACGACGTGGAGGACGACCTGCGGCGGCTTGGGGTGAGGCGATGGAGGAATATCGCCCAGGACCGAAACGGATGGAAAAGAATTGTTGAAGAAGCCAAGGTCCTTTCAGGACCGTAGCGCCGAGGAAGTAAGTAAGTATTTATTTTCAAACTGGCTAGGGTAATGAACTTCGCTCATGGATTTGTATGATAGATATTATATAAGTTATATAACAGATGTGTTAGTTGTAGTTGATTATAGTTGGAAAAACCTGTTGATGTCACAGCTAACCAAATGATTTCGTATTAGAGTACAAATACAATCAGAAATAAGGGGAAATATTGTATTTTCAAATTTTCCAATTGGAAAAGTTGGTATGGATTTTTAGTTTAAATAAGGGCCAAATATGAAGGCACGTTTAAGTATGTTTCTACGTATTTAAGTATATTTTTAAAAGTCTTTGATATTAATGTTATTTAATGTTAATAAATATTTAACATAATAATCAGAAAATATTCGTGAAAACTCCTAAACACATCTAAAGAATTAAGGAGACAGTCTTACATTTGTAAAATGTATAGCTACAAATATGATTATGTACCGTTATTTGTATATTAGTAGTGACAAATTAATACAAATATAGAAAGAATAATCAACGAGATTGTGCCATGTTTGTTTTGAATAACTTTTTATCTGCTAAATGTGATTTTTATCTAAAAACTGTGATAACTTAGAATTTTGAACATTTTACTTTTTTAGCCAAAAGTTGTCCATTCCTGGAAAATAGATGGAAGGAAAAGACGAGGTATACCAAGGAAAACATGGAATAACGAAGATTCCTTGATGGGGCATGGTCTACGAGAAGAATGGGCGTTTGAAAGATAAGTCTGTAAGGAGGCCATAAAAAATCTATAGATTAAAAAAAAAAAATACATTTATTAATTTTTATTTAAAAAGATCGTCATTTTTTTAGTATAACACGCAGTTGCATTATATCACCAGTTAAAAACAAAATGAACAGGTTACAAACTCTTTAAGGCTTGGAATGAACCTATATTGAAAGCAACAGCACTGTATTTAAGTAAGAAACAATTCCCTCTTTCCAAAAAAAAGTTTAGGCCATTGCGATTACCATGCAAAAGAAAAGGAAATTCCAATATAAATAATAGTTATTACAAAGGCCGCTTCCATGGGACATCGGAGTTGTCTGCGGCAGAATAATGGTTGAATTTCAAATAAGCCTTCGATATTGACTGTTCCCGACCATCGCATTAGGTCAAAATTTGATTTGCAGATGGAAAAAGGGGATCTTATGTTTAAATATTGGCCCTCAGGGTCCGAATGGGGTCCTTCGCAACGGAGGCCCTTGGGCTTAAAGCCATACGACCTTTGATAAACACGTTCCGGGCATTGATAAATCGTTTCTAAGTTGATACTCTCTCTAAGTCCTCCCGTATCTTCAATAAACTCATCACCTACTTATTCGGTATTCTATGTCGACCGACAAATGAGAAAACAATGAAAGTCACCCATTTACGTTTCATTTTTCTAGAACATCAGAAATTTCCTATATATATATATATATATATACACAAATAGATAAATTGTTTATGGTTAAAGAAAGATCAATAAGTCCCACATAGTCCATTCCGAAAAATGACAAATTTTAGGTTAGACCTAGTTCTATGTTGTTGACAAATACATTAGTTGTGACGAATACTATAGTTGCCAATACGTTGCTGACCTCACATTAATTTTAATTATAGATATGTTATAAGTGTTGATTGTAAATTGTACATTGAGGTTAATAACAATATAAATATTAAGAATTTATGTATAAAAATTTAGCTGTATTAGATTAATTTATTTTAAGAATTTTAGCACTGAAGATGGCTCGCTAAAATATATGTCTTGTTATCTAACCATGGTGGAACGGTCGAGATTTATTTATAACCCTCCCATGGCGGATTCGAACCGCCACCGTTCGGCTAGAGCGTGCTACAGCGGGTCACGCTCCAACTAACTCCAACCGGCTATCCCCGGCCCGGGACTTATTGACCTTCCTTTAACTATGATTAACTAAGATCCCCCCCCCCAAAAAAAAAAACCAATTATCTTTTAATATAAAATATATAAATATTATTTAAAAAAAATTCCATATCATCCGTATCATCTAAGAAGAGCTAAAGAAAATCAACATGCAAATAAATCTGGAGAAAACCAAGTATATGAGGATACGAAGGCAAAACGATCGGGCAGATAGAATCGTAAGGCTGAATGGAGTTAACATAGGGCAGGTTAGCGATTTTAAATACCTTAGATCGATCCCTAAAGGAGCACGAATGGTTGACGGCGAAATAAAGGAGAGGATTAGTGTCGTTGGAAGATGCTTCAACTCTCTGAAGAAGGGCTTCCTTGGAAAGAAGGAAATTTCAAAAAATACAAAAAAAGTAGTATATAAAAATACATATCTACCTATCCTAACCTACGCAGGTAAGTCCTGGACCCTAACAACGGAACATAAAAGTTAGATCCAAGCAATTGAAATGAGGTATCTCCAGAAGGTCGAAGGTAAGCCGAGGAGAGACAGGGTGAGAAATACAACGATCAGAGCGAGCCTCGATTTAAGACCAATAGAGGAAATTTTAGAGGAACATAGCCTGAGATGGTTCGGACATGTCTCTCGAATGTTGGAAAACCGAGGTAGCCAAAACCTTGAATGACTAGGGATGGGGGCCTAATAACGTGTCATTTATTTAGAAACTTCAACTACTTTCTGAGTTATGAAAAATGTCATAATCAAAATTTCATAAAAAATGCGTTTTTAGAATTTGCTAATACCAAAGACTCAAAATTCTATTCAAAGGATGTGGAAAAGTTAATGGCTCATCGGCAAAAACGTATTGAGAATAATGGAGAGTATTTTGGTTAGTAAAAGATTTTTTAGATCATTCGTTTTATTCTATTTTTTAAACTAGTAACCTGCATTAATTTCCGAATAACCCAAATAGATCATCAAATTTTTCCTTTTATGCATAACTAATTTTTTAAGTTTTATCACCATTCATTGATATTGAATTAACATAATCACATAATGCAATAAGTATAACTTAAATTTTCTGATATAAACAAAAAGTATCTTATTGCAAGAGTGAAAATTAAGTTAAATCTATTTTATCAATTGTGCTATACTATTGTCTGCTCCTTCGAAAAATTAATAAAATATAAAATCACAAAATTATATCTGCTCAGTCTCAATGTATATTTTCTAATCAAATGAAACCAACTGAGCTTTCCCTCCTATAGCACCCGGCCTTCAAACATGTGATTTAGACTATGTGATCATAACATCGGCGCTTAAGAAGGCATTGAATTGAGAAGGCTCTGGAACAGCTGACTGGAGCGTGGGACGCACGTGGTGACTTGTTATCGGCAATTATCGCCTGAATCTTGATGATCAAGATTGACAATTTTCTTAAATCAAAGTGTCTTCACCGATTGTGGTTCTGTACTACCCTAATGATGGACAGAATGGTAGTATTCGACGAAGTATAGTGAGTAAAATCAAACTTATTTCTCAGGCTCCTCTCTAGAGAGATTTATGACCATTTTGCCCATCATAGACTATTATTACAAGATTCAAAATTGTAAAATTATTCAAGTCCAAGTGTTAAGTTCGCCGTAAGTACATGAGTAGTGAGTTCGCCGAAAATACACAAGCTAGTTCTCCGTTAATTATAAAGTTGGTTGTAACCTAAGCAATTGTTATTATTATTTCTTTTATAATCATTCTGCGACCTGTTAATTCTTATTAATATAATTGATGTGTTTTTTTTTTGTCTCTCTTTTATATCATATTGATCAATTGGGCCCGTTTATATTTATTAAAAAAAGCCCCGTTATATTACAGAACATTACAATTTAAAAAAAATCATCCGTAAATGTTAATTTCCTGGTAATGCGAGACCCCCTCCCGCGGTCGAATTTTTTTTTTTTAATATTTTTGAAATCTACTTATCCGGAAACATAAGAATGCACCTAAATTTCAATGAAATCCGTAAATGTTAAATTATTTGTAATGCGAGCGCCCCCCCCCCGCCGAATTAAAAAAAACTATAATATTTTTGAAATCTACGTATCCGGAAACATAAGAATTCACCCTCATTTCAATGAAATCCGTAAATATTAAATCACTGAAATCTGAGCGCCACACCCCCCCCCATCAACTCCACTTTCCATTTTGTATTGAACACCCTTAAAATTAAAAATATTACTACACGAAACAAAAAAGTTACTTAAATGTGGAAGAAATTCTCTCATGTACTCTTCTCAGATGCTGTACTTGAGAACCTTTCGATAAATTCAGTAATCAAGGTGTTGATTATTCCTTATCTGTACTCCGTACTCATATTAAATTTTAAAGTACGGGATAAAAATAACAAAAAAAGTGTGGTAAAATAATAAAAACACTTTATTCAAATAATAATAACAAAACGAAAAATGAAAATAAAGGAACTTCTGTTAAATGAAAAAATAAAGCAACTGCAAATATAGTATTAAAGTCTTAATAATGCAGTTCTTAAAAAAATGGCCAAGAATCCCACAACACGTAATTAACACACTCTGAGGGAGTTTATATATCTGGTAACCCGCACTGTAGCCAGATATAAATGCATTTATGTTAATTAATTTTCACAACTTTTTGACAACACTGACTCCCCGAGTCATGTTTCGATTAGTAGAAGAAGGTTATATCTGTGACAGTTGGTGCTGTTACAACACTTCCCCCCAACGGCTCAGTCACGAAATCGGACGGGAAGACGGATGAGTCGCCCCCGGCGAGTCTGAAGGGATGTTTCCGCTTGAGTGGCTGGGTCGTTGCTGGAAGGTGTCTGCGCTGGTAGTATGGGCGAAGTCAGTTGAGTAGGGTCCTGGACGATGTAGGCTGGCTTAAGGCGATCCATTGAGACAACCTTTGGTCCGGAGGGAAGCTGGATTGTGAAAGTCTTCTGTTGCCGATCCACAACTGGGTAGGGTCCCGAGTACGGTGGAGTCAGGGGTTGACGAACTGCATCATCCCTCAAGAAGACGTATTTGCAGCTCTTTAGGTCCTCTGGAACGAAAATAGGCTTGTCGCTGGAACGATGAGGTGCTGATCGCATTTCTTTCATTTGCTCCCTCAATCTCCGCAGGAACTCTACCGAGTCTTCAGGCCGTTGGTTTGTTTCGAGGAACTCACCCGGCAAACGAAGTGGCTGGCCAAATACAAAATCTGCTGCACTTCTATTGTTGTCCTCTCGTAAAGGTGCTCTTAAACTGAGAAGTACTGTAGGCAGTGAGTCGGTCCATCTGGATGAGCCGTTGATGTGAGCTGTCAACGCTGTTTTGAGTGTCCTATGCCATCTTTCGACACAACCATTTCTTTGCGGGTGGTATGCCGCCGTCCTGCAGCGCTTAATACCCAGGATTTGTGTCAGGTTGCGAAAGAGTTCGCTTTTAAACTGTCGCCCCTGGTCGGACGTTATTCCTGCTGTGACCCCGTATCAACATCTCCAGGTTTTGTGCAACGTTTTGACTATGGTACTGGCGCTGATTTCCTCAACGGGTTTTATTTATTTATTTATTTTACATAAGCCCACCAACAGGCATATGCCCAATTACAGGTGGTAATGTGTACAACTTGTTGATTATCGTAAATCATAAAGAAAAGAGAAAAAAAAAAAAAAAAAAAAAAAGACAAAAGAAATAGAAAAAAGAAAAAAAAAAAAAAAAAAAAAAAAGTCAAAGCTATGAACCTATTATTTGAATTCCTTCTAGAAAAGATCCCTTATTCATGAAAATATCATTCATACTTAAACAATAAAAAATATAATATCAGGTAGTGCACTTATAAATGAAATGCATTAGGAATACTATAACCTAATAAAACAATATCTAAAAAACAAAACAAAAAAAACATAGATATATATACATACATATATAAACAAAGTAATCTTTAATACTTCTTAATGTCTAGTTAGGGATATGAAGTGAAGTAAAAAAAAAAAAAAAAAAAAAAATGCTTAGAAAACCTATCTATATACATATAAATATATCCATACATGTATAATTATATACACACAAACGCAAATATACATACTATACGCATACAATATAATGCATAGATCCAATTGAAATGTATATATTTCAGTTATATATACATTAGGCACTAATATGCGAGAAATGCTTCCACAGAATACTTTTGATCTTTCCTAATCCAAAACTGAAATCAAGTTCAAGTACCTTAAATAGAGAGTTCCAGAAGTTAGTGAGTTTATTTAGTGGAGAATTGTAACAAGGCTTACACACAGGCATATAAAAGTCCTCCTTCAACCTGCTATCAATCCTACCAACTCTAAAGTCTAGTTTTCCAAGCATAGTAGGATCATCAAGACCTCCCTGGACTAGCTTAACTAAGTGAGATATCGACAAAATGGCACATCTTTCTTCCAGTTTGTGGGCTACACCAAATTCATTCATTAAGTAATTATACGAAACTTCCCAACCCGGATAAGAACCATACTTTTTATAGTATAAAAATCTTAAGAATAGTTTTTGTAATTTTTCTAACAAATATAAACTTTTGGCTGTTCTAGGAAACCATATAAAACATCCATATTCAATATGAACCCTTATAAGTGAATTAATAAAGTATTTGGATTGTCAAATTGATTACATGTTCTTTTCACAAATCCAGCCAGTTTATTACATTTCATAAATACATTGTCAATGTGCGTTGAAAACGTTAGCTGTTTGTCAAATAAAATTCCTAAATCACGGATTGTTTCAACCCTATTCAACGGTTGTGACCCTGCTTGATAATTATGTTCTATTAGGTGTTTTTTTCGAGAATAAGACATTACATAGCATTTATCTATATTAAAGTGAAGGCAGTTTTCTGTACACCATCTGATCAAGCCATCTAAGTCTTCCTGTAATTTCTTACAGTCTTCTATTCCTTCAACAAACCTAAATAATTTAAGATCATCAGCAAATAACAAATATTCAGAGAATTTTATGAGTCTGACGATATCATTAATGAAACATAAAAACAAAAGGGGCCCTAAATTACTGCCTTGAGGTACCCCAGATGGTGTCACATAGGTTTGTGACTTAACTCCATTTAGATTTATAAACTGTAACCGATTGCGCAAGTAAGATGCTAACAAGTCAATATAATCAGCTGATATGCCATACCTAGATAATTTATGAAGTAAAATATCATGGTTAACTCGGTCAAACGCCTTCTGAAAGTCAGTATAAACTGCATCAACTTGTTGGCCAGTATTGAATTTTTCGGAAATATATTCAACAAAATTAGTTAAATTTGTAATTGTAGATCGCATTGGGAAAAAACCACTTTGTTGAATTATTATGTATTTTGATATATAATTCATTATTCGATTAAAAAGAATTTTTTCATAAACTTTGGAAAAAACTGAAATTATCGATATTGGTTTATAATTATCAATATTGGATTTATCACCTTTTTTGAATATCGGAGTAACCTTTGATTGTTTCCAAATAGATGGATACACTTTATTTTTTAAAGATAGATTTAAAATAAAATGAAGTGGCTCTAAAAGGAATACGAGTTAATCAAAATAAAAGGTGGAATACCATCTGGACCGATGCATTTAGATATATTTAGTTTTTTAATGGATGAAATGATATCATGCATAGTGATTGGCTGAACTGATAAGAAGTCAGAGACACCATTGACATCATCTTGAATATGGCTAACATTATACTGTGAGGGCTGATCTGTGTAAACAGAACTGAAGTATTCCCTAAATCCTTCTGCAATTTTCCTTCGACCTATAAAAGTTTTATCGCCTAACTTCATTACAGAAGGGTTGCTCATACTACTTTTTTTATTAGAAACAAAGTTCCAAAAGGATTTAGGATCGTGATTGATTGCATTTTGAGATTTAGTGATGAATTCACTAAACCGAGCCCTAATTAATTTTTTAACCTCCTTACGTAAGTAAATAAACTGTTGGGAGTGAAATTCACTGTATGTACGTTGCACCCTATGAAATTCCTTCAATTTCAGTTTCTTTATAATTTCCGAATCAAACCAACAGGGATAACTAAATAATTTAGGTTTTACTTTTGGAACTATTTTTTCAAAGATAGACAGCAAAATAGAGTAAAAATATTCAACCGCTTCATCTAGATTATTCATAGAATACAGATAAGACCAGTCAACTTTGTTTAAATAAATTTCTAATATTTCCTGATTTATACGATTGAAATTGAAGGATTTTTCTCTTAGTCTAGGAAGATTATTAATACGTCTTTTGAAATTAATTTGTATCAAAAGCGGGGGATGATGCCAATCTTTCATAACCAAACATTCATCTGCGTTAACCCTTGATACTGTAACCGAAGTTGTATTATAAGAAGTTGACGAAAGATCACTAAGAACGAGATCCATAGTGCGTCCCATACCATTTAACACATAATTAAAGGACTGAAGGTTGTGCCTATTACAAAAATAATTAATTTCTCTGTTTTTGGGATCCTGCTTATCATTGAAATTAGAATTAATAAATGTGGGAAGATTAAAATCACCGAAAATAATTATGTTGTTTAGATTGAATTTAAGATTTCTTTCAAGATCAAATAGAATTTTTACTTTCACTTAGGGTAAAGGCACCAATTACTGACACTATAAGAACCATTTTTTGGTTTTTCATCAATATCTCTCTTATTTATTGGTGCAGCCTAACAACTCAAAGCTTTTCTGTTAGGCCAATATCTGTTCTTTCATTCCTGCTAGTTAAAGGTTTTTTAATAATGAATTAATTACCTTTTTTATTAAAAATTTGGACGCATGTTTTTTCTCCTATTACTGACACTCAATCACCAATTACTGACACTATAAGGAACCAATTACTGACACTCTGTTACAACTTAAAATAATTTTATTTAAAGCTTTAAAATATAAATAAACAGCAAGGTAAAAGTAATTCAAGTAAGTATGTTTAAAATATACAAAATATTTGATAAATAAGAAGGGATACACTATTGGTAACTAAGACAGAGATGTGATTGTCCATCTCAAAATTTACAAACTACCATTTGCTTTGTGCGTTTGGAAATAAAAACTTTCTTCTAGCTTCAATTCAGATTAATCAATTTGTAATGGAAGTTCGAACAAGAATTGCTCGTTCGAAAGAATTGACGAATTCGGTAACCGTGCGATAACATTATTATAACATAATTTAAAGACATTTTTCATACGATTACAAGCTTTCATACATTTAGCAATCATAATCCCATCTACAATACTAAATATACAACACGCAACGCTGATATTCTTTTTCTTGGTAGATATATAAGCAGTAATGTAGTCACCCTCTCTTACTTTTGGGCATTCCATAAAGTGTTTGTTGAATCTCAATGAAATCTGATCCAAATCTCTCACTGCTTTTTCTTTACCTTCAACTGCTACTAGCTCTTGTAAGGGTTTGTCGTCCTTCTTAGATGAATTTTTATTTCATATTGTAGATTTTTCTGTTATAACTCCATCGTCGTCCATTTTTTCGATTAAGGAAGGCGATGTTATCCCAATAATATCTTCAATGGTTTGGACAATATCCAGTCGTGTTTCTTCAACATCAGAACCACCTAATGTGGTATCAGTAAATGAAACAGAAACATTTGGATCTTTTATCGCATAAATTCGTGATTAGGAAGAATGAAACTGAATGAGTCATCCAATTGCACTTGCTCATCATTAAATGGCTCATGTTCTTGGTGGTCCCATTTGACTCATCTTGCGGGTCCCACTGCACATGGTTGTCTTCTTCGTAGCTAGAAGTCTGGACTTTTTTCTTTAATTTGTTTGTGGTGAAGAAAAAACGTGAAGAAAAAACTTTCACGTCGTTATTTACTGTCAAGTAAACATTCTTGGCTCCTTGGGAGCTAATACTTTTTTCCCTTTAGGATTAAGGAAAAAAGCTGTCTCATCCCCATTGAACACCCTTTTTGGGTTACCTAATATTTCGAATAATGATTTTCCTCTTAAATATTTTTCGGTACGCTTGAACCAACCGGCTATATCATCTTTTGTCACTGAGGACCTACTAGATGTTAGATTCTCAGCTACTCGGCCTTTGATGGAAGGCTGTCGGTTCATGAAACATGTTAGCCACTTTATACTAGGCCGATCGTCAGTAAATATTGAATTTCTTTTTAGTTCCTTCTTGAGAAGATGCTGAACACTGTTTTTTAGATGGTCGCCAGAGACAGGAAATCCTGCTCTATACATTTCATAAATCCATTGTACAATGACACCTTCTTCTTCTCGACTCAAAATACTTGCTGGGCCGGGAGTACCAGAAATAGGATATTTGCCAGTTACCTTATAAGAAAGTGTGATGCGAGGTACCCCGTGGTTCCGAGCTGCAGTCTTCACAGGAACCCCTTGTTTCACGTCATCAAGTGCTGCCAGCATCTGATCCTCCCTATAATTTTTCCTGCAAGTTGGTTCTTTCTTCTTCTTATTTTCCTTAGTATAAATTGGAGATTGTTTGTTATAAAGAAGGAGTAAAAATACGTGGGAGAAGCCTGTCAGTAACTGGCTATGCTCACTTTCAGTATCTGGTGTGCGTACATCCCAATTACTGACACTCGCAGAACCAGTAACTAACACCCCCTGTCAGGAATTGGATCCCATCGTTTTTTTAAAAAACGGACAGCACCATTGTGTTCTACGTTAAAAAATTACCTAATTAGACATTGGAACTAAATTTCTACGAAATACCCAGTTACTGACAAAAGTGTCAGTAATTGGGTAAAGGTATGTTTTTGGATACCCAAATCCTGACATCCCCAAAATAAATTGGTTTCTTGGAAATTCACATTGGGAAAAACTATTCTTGTTATCTAACATCATTATTAGAGTGCTACAAAGAAAATTCAAGAGAAAACACAAAGAAGAAATGGTTATAAAAAACAAAATAGCGACTCACCTCCTCAGCAAAAACCTTAAGGATCCAGCAGCTGAAGAAAGAGTGACTCTAAAGCTTGATTTCTGGGATTTAGGTTATCAATGATGACTTGAAATTGGCGGGAATCAGAAGCTAATCGACGTGGCTTTGATTTGGCGCATTTTTCGAATTCATGGAGAGCTTGCAACCCTTATTATTCAAGGTATAAGGAGCAAGTGTCAGTAATTGGGTTAGTGTCAGCAATTGGTGCCTTTACCGTACCTATATATGAAATATATAGTAAGTGGAAGTATTGCGATCGTGAAAAATTTCGACTTCCGGTTTTCAACGGAAATACACGTTTTGGGACCCCCTGAGTCGAAATAACCAAGTCCCGCGAAATGGTCTGTGTGTGTGTGTGTGTGTGTGTGTGTGTGTGTGTGTGTGTGTGTCTGTGTGTGTGTGTGTGTGTGTGTGTGTGAACAGACTAGCTCAAAAACTATAAACCGTGGGAACCTGAAATTGGGTATTTAGTGTAGGTATATGCCCGCGATGTGACAGCAAAAATTTCATCAAAATTGCTCAAAGGGAGGGGGTACTTTATTTAATAACTTCTTACGTTTTTTTCGATTTTCTCTAACGATTTTGATTAAACTGAGTATTTGATCTATTTATATGCCCGAGATATGACAGTAAAAATTTCATCAAAATTGATTAACCGGAGGGGGGACTTTACTTAATAAATTTTGTATCATTTTCACGTGTTTTTTTTATTTACTCAAAAACGGCTTTAACGATTTTGATCAAACTGGGTATATGATGTATATATATGCCCGAGATACGACTGTAAAAATTTCATCAAAATTGATCAACCGGAGGGGGGACTTTACTTAATAAATTTTGTATCATTTTCACGTGTTTTTTTTATTTACTCAAAAACGGCTTTAACGATTTTTATCAAACTGGGTATATGATGTATATATATGCCCGAGATACGACTGTAAAAATTTCATCAAAATTGATCAACCGGAGGGGGGACTTTACTTAATAAATTTTGTACCAATTTCACGTGTACATATTTTTTATTTACTCAAAAACGGCTTTAACGATTTTGAAGAAACTGGGTATTTGATGTATGTACATACTAAATATGTAAAAGCCAACATTTCATCAAAATTGGTCCAACTGAGGGGGCGCTTTATTTCTTGACTTTTTTCCAATTTTTACCTTTTTTTCGATTATCTCAAAAACGGCTTTAACGATTTTTATCAAATTCGTAATGTTTAATGAAAATTAGGTTTTCTTTAATATCAGGTAAGCTTTATCATTATTAAAATGTTCTACGGGGGCTTTTTTTTTGGGGGGGGGCCTTTTTTGTTTGTTTCTTTCTCTCTTATAAAGAACCTTTGTTTTTGTTTACATTGAGAAATTAACTGTCTCTCGTTACGCCTAAAAATCAGAAATGGCTAAATATGAGATATGATAAAAATAAAGAAAACATAAAGAGGAGAAAAAAAGAAAAATATTCAGTCAACTCATAAAACTCGTCGAGACCAAGCATGCGGAGTACGCCTTTAATGACAGACCATTGTTCATAATTAAAGCCGTTAACAAAACGCATTAATTTCTAATCTAAGTAAGTTGGTAAGTGAAAGTTGTGTGTTGCGAGCACGCACCAGATTTTTTTATATGATTGTACTGACGAGTTAGGTCGGATATAAATAACGCAAACATCCAGAGATAAATTATTTAAGTAAAACCTGACAAACACGGCCTTAGAATCACTATTAGATAAACAACTCACTAGTTTAGACTTAATAGAAGATTTAACAGCAAGTAAAGCACCGCCGCCGGAAGATCGTGTGCTAAGTTTTAAATCTCTATCGGCTCTATAAACAATGTATCTACTGTCAAACAGTTCTGGACTAAGTATATCGTCGATCAAATTAGTTTCAGTGAAAGCTATTACATCATAATTATTGCAGATAACATTATAATACAGAGATGTTACTTTAGTTCGTAATCCATTAACATTTTGATAATAACAAGACAAAAACCTGTTATTCATAAGTAATGTTATTTAAATACTAATCTTAACCTTTAAGATATTACCTAATAACAATAGTACAAAATGAAAATATATTAAAATAAATATAGAGCTACAAACTTGTGAAAGAGAAGTAAACAAGAGAAAAAAAAAAAGATAGAAGATAAGAACTATAGCAATTAAATTCTTCAAATAAATAAAGAAAACGATAAGGGTATAATATTAACTTACGTTTAACCCACCTAAGACTCATTTTAATATTTATGGTATGTTCCGTGGTTTTAGGCCATCAATATCCTCAATTTTCTGTACCGGAATGACAGGAGACGATTCGTCGGCACGTATGTAGATCCTGCCGTTTCTTGTCCACACAAACCTGTATTTTAGAAGTCTATTGGATTCCTTAACAGCCTTGAGTAATCTTCTACGTGCTGGAGTTAATGCTTCTTTAATCCAAATGGTGTGATCGTCTTGCCGGTCCATATGTCTAGTAGAGAAGTCCCTCTTAACTCGACGAGCCTTTATCAGTTTCTCCTTATCGGCCCTTCGGACAAATCTTAGGTAAATACCGCGAGGTCCATCTCACCCAGGGAATTGTCTCATTCTATGGCGAACATCAATCATTTCCTCCGTAATTTTCAAATTAAGCCCTTTTGCAACATCCTGGACCACCTGATAAATATTTTCGTTTTTATCTTCAGGCATACCATCTATCTCAACATCGTTAGTACGTGAGTACTGCTCAATGTCATCAAGGCGTGTGTTTAAGTCTATCACATCCTTTTTTAACTTCACATTTTCTATAGAAAGAGTTTCAACTTTTTTTAAAAGCCTTTCAATCACCTCATTCTTTTCAATAATAAGTGATTTTAAATCGGCTATTTCTTTATCACGGGCATTACTAGCCTTATTGAGGTCATTGATTAGTTGAGTTTGTTGATCGGTCAATCGATCAATGGCCGACTTTAAATCAAGAACGTTCACATTCGTTGCAATGCCAGACACGATTTTCACTATGTAGAAATTCTATATCTTCTTTTGACATGTTTGCACAGCTCGCATGGAATAATTTTGAACAATTGTTACATTCGACGGAAATTGTCGAACAAGAAATATTTTTATTGCAATATCCGCAAGGCATTATTATAAATAATAACGTGCACCACAATAGTAACGAGAGACTTAACGTAAAAGGGATTTGTGACTCAGAGCGACTTAAACGTGTACATACTCCTCGGCATCAGAGCTAAGACTGATGGTTCTGCCTCGGGCCACCGGGTGAATCTATCTATCATCGTTAGACAATAGCGTTTGCCTTCCGATGTCTGGAGGGGCACAATAATGTCGATATGGACGTGCTCAAAGTGCCCCACGGGAGCAAAGGATCCTGGAGGGGTAACGGTGTGGCGAGGTACTTTGCTGCGTTGGCAGGCCAAACAGCCGGGCGCCCAGGAGGAAATATCTATCCGCATACTTGGCCAGAAGAAGCGCTGGGCAATAAGTCGCCTTGATCCACGTATTCCAGGGTGGATGAGATCGTGGAGCTTCCTGAATATGACGTGCCTCAATGGTGCAGGCAGGTATGGGCGTACTATTGGATTGCTAGTCTCGCAGAGCAAGGGCTTCGAGCACTGTGGGGTGTTCATCCATTTGAAAGTGAGGTTCGGGTTCCTCCTTCGTTCAGGGGTGTTGGAGTCGACTTCCTGCACCGCAGCAATGGTCTCCATATCATCGGGGAATGATATATCCTCCATCCTCGAGAGTGAGTCTGCCACCATGTTCTCATTCCCTGCCACATGACGGATGTCCGTTGTAAATTGGCTAATAAAGTTAACAAGCCTAATTCGCATAGGCGTAGCAGTTTCCGGACCCTGTCGAATCATGTGAATCAGTGGCTTGTGGTCAGTAAGGATAGCGAAGTTACGTCCTTCAATGAGGGGTCAGGTGTGCCGGATTGCCCGATGAATGGCTATCAGTTCCCGTCGTAGGTAGAGTAACTTTGCTCAGCACTCGTTAGGGCCTTTGAGAAGAATCCGAGAGGCTTACATTCCATGCTGTGTTCGATGCGTCGCAGGCCAATGTGAGTTCGGCGTTATCCGCTCGTTGAGATAAGATAAGGGCCTGTTTGATGTCCTGTTGACACTGCCGAAACGCAGTGTCGGCTTCTTCGGTACATTCGAGCGGAGTCGAGTTGCTTTTCTTGCTATTGCCGACGATTGTATGAAACGTCTATAGAAGAAGCGACGGAGCTGACCCTTGTTGCTGGGTCGAGGAAACTCTATAATTTGGTTCAACTTTTCGGGAAGAGGTTTGATCCCTTCCGAATTTACGAAAAATCCCAAAAATTGAATTTCTGACTTGCACAATTCTGATTTAGTGGGGTTTGGTTGTCAGACCGTGCTCGCTCAGAATTCAGAAGACTTCGTTCAAGTGATCTCGATTTTCGTCTTCTGAGGCGGATGATACTAGAATATCGTCCAGGTAGACGAAAACGTAAAGAGTAACAATGCTGTCCATGAGACGCTGGAACGTCTGAGCAGCGTTTCGAAGTTCGAAGCACATCACAAGAAATTCAAAGAGGCCGAAGGGTGTAATCACTGCCGTTTTCTTGATGTCTTCGTCCGCTACCGGCACTTGGTAATATGCTCTGTTCAGGTCCAGTTTGCTGATGCAGGTCTTCCCTCGCAAATTAGTGTTGAGGTCCTGGATGTTCGGTACACAGTACCTATCGGGGACCGTTTGCTCATTTAACCTACGGTAGTCCCCACAGAATCGCATTTTACCATCCTTTTTGACAACATTGTGCAGTGGACTTGCGTAGGGGCTATTGGATGGTCAACAGATGCCTTCGTCAACCATTTTTAGGAATTCCTCCATGGGAAGGGTAAATGGTATTAAAGTGAACAATGATATATATTATTATAATGAAAAACTGATTAAGTATATATATAAGAATATTTAAAATAAATTGACATGGTCCCTTCCAAAATAAAAAAATCCTTATATAATCTATTCACATACAATATTGATATACAGCTTATGAGAAAAAACGAAAAGCAAAATATTAAACATCATTCTGGAACCAAAACGCTTCCTCAATTCCAATTATTAGAAATCATAATAAATGAATTAACAATATTTATTCACCATACTTCATTTCGTAGATAATTATTTATTTATTTTATTTTATTTATTTATTTTTTTTTTTTTTTTTTTTTTTTTTTTGCGACTTCAAGGCTTCCACTGAAGCCCTATACTGCCCCTGCCAACACCCATGGCACTGGGTTATACTTCTCCTACGAACGAAAAGCACCACCCAGGGCGGGACTCGAACCAGCAGCTCCGGCATGGGAGTACGGCGCTTTACCGCACACCCACACCGGGCCCCATTTCGTGGATAGTGTAAATGATAATACTAAAATAAGTTATATAAAGAAGAAGTTTATCTAGTTAGTCTCTCATCAAAATTATATCCTTACCATTCAAATATGTTATTAATTATTAATTAGCGACTCTTTAATATACATGTTCTAACATCGATTTTATTATTCTCTAAATATTAATGAATATCCCTTATAGTCGGGCGATTATGACTGGCGTCCTTAAACGGAGAAGAAAAAATATTGCTATTCAATTTTTTTATAACATTAAATATATTACTAACCATCCTCAACAACTAAAAAATTTGTTTGCTGTTGTTAGTAAGACAAGGAATGTTTATCATTCTATGATTTGTTTGTGTATTGTATCTATTAGGGCTGGGAGTTATCTTAGCATATTTGACACTATTATTTTTTGTTATCGTATTTATATTATTATTTGCTTATTTATGACAGTGTCTATTGCAAAGAGATCCAAATGTTACTAACCCAACCATATTAAAAGAGTGCTCAGTTGAAAACAGGTAAGAAGAAATAAGAAAATAAACGGAAAAGAAGACGTTTAATCAAAAACCGTTCAACACTAACAATTTAATGTTCTCATGTATTGATAATTATACTGTGTAACTAGCAAAGCTATAACGTTGGGCTATTTATTAGATTATTATTTTTTTTATGGTATTTATATTTATTTTTGGTTACCGAGTGTCTAGCATCCATAATTCTCGTATAATTAACGCATCCCCCAATCCATCCCCTACCACAGAAGAAAGCAGAATAATTACAGAATCAATATAATGAGGGGCAAAATACAATAGGTATAGTGGCAACCATTTATTTTTTCATTTATCTCATATTATATTTAAGGCCCAGATTTAAAAAAAAAATGTCAATTGATAGTGGTGTATCCAGTTTTACTTATTTATTTCACGTAGGGAGGGTGATTACTATTAATTCTAAAATTGCTGAACATCGCTGTTTTTGTCTTTTTGATTATATGTATTTTCAAAATTAATACCACAGGAACTAACTGAGAAAATTCACTGAAAATCAGAAAACAAATTTGTTCAGGACGGAGTAGAAATCCTTCATAAGATATGATTTGGAGTCTTTTTAGTAATAAAACAAGAAAACCAACATTTTTGCTGTAGATACCATCCCTTATCTCTCAATGCTTTTTTTGTCTCCAAATTTGATTTCGTTTTTTGCCCTATTAGAAAAATAAACATTCCTATTTCCCATTGATTAGTTGATACACAATTATTTCCCTAGCGGCTAATATATTACCTCACAATCGCCATTCATATTCCGAACCTTAAAAAAAATTACGAAAGAAGATCGACCGTTGGTGGTAATTTTTAATGATTTCATTTGATAATATGTTAAGAGAATGGTTTGATGGATATTCCAGTATATTGCACGCCAACGAAATTTCCCTTAAAATCCCCCAATTCAGGCATTCCTATGTATAGACTATGTATTTTTTAATTAGGATAGACTTTTCTTTCGTTTATTTTATTTGTGCGCCTATTAGTTCATTTTAATATATTTCATTAATGTTTGTTGAATGTGTGCTCTCATGGGTAGAATCTAAAGTTGCTTATTTTATTCGTTGTATTTTTTTTTTGCAAAAATTGTTGCTTTGCCCTAATAAATTTTTGAAATTATAGCTTTGTTTGTCCCTACACAATGCAGCTCTAAGGATATGTACAGGAGCCTACAGAACTTCACCAGTTGAACGTTTATATGTTGAGTCTGGTGAATCATCCCTGAATATGCGGCGAGAATACCTTTCACTGAAATATATCTCAAAATTGAAAACGTATCCTCAACACCCCTTAAATCGAATCTTATTCGAAGAGGACTCGGAACTGCTCGGACATGGAAATATTATAGGTAGCAATTTCAAAGTAACGGCAAACAACTTTCTACAACACACAAACCTAGACCTGAACATTAGACTCACACCAAACTTAAAAATTCCAGGATGGGAGAAAAAAAGACCGATTACTGATGTATCAATGAAAACATATTCAAAGGATGCCCTATAGTTATACAAAAGTCATTCTAGCACCTCCTAGAGAAAGACAATGGATTTGAAGAAGTATACACTGACGCCTCCAAAATGGAAAACAATGTAGGCTGCGCGGTTCACACTCTCCAAAATCGATTCTTGTATAACTTCACTGGGACATCTTCACCGGAGAGGCTACAGCAATTATAAAAGCCCTTCATTGGATAGCGGATTCAGGAACGAACAAATCGGCGATCATAACGGACTCCCTAAGCGTCTTAGCGGCGATCAACAATCGGAACCCAAGTAGCTCTCTTATTCGAGAGATCATCGATATGTGGTGGGAACTAGAGGTGATGGGAAAACAAATAATATTCATCTGGATACCATCCCACAAAGGAATTAAGGGAAACGAGGAAGCCGATCAGGCAGCAAATATGGCTAGGATAGAAGTAACCGGAAATGTAGAAGTAACAGCACTAAAATAAGTCACAAAAGGGGACTGGTTACACCTATTGAAGAAAAATCAGAACAAAATTTGGGAAGTTGAAGACCGAACAGTCCAAATTATCCGAAATAAAACTGGAGTGCAAAAAGTGGACCACGAGCGCTAGAACCTCGAGAAGAGAAGTCGTATTATGTCATATCAGAATCGGCCACTGCGAATTAACACACGGATAACTTCTCCGAGGACTTGAACCACCGACATGCCAAGAATGTGATAATGTACCCCAAACGGTAAAACACCTTTTACTTCATTGTTCACAATACAAAGAACTCAGGAAGAAGCTTAAAATGGAAAGAACATTGAGCGAGCTGTTAAAAGATTATGAAGACAAAATAGCTATTCTTTTTAAATACATAAAAGGAATATCATACTATAACAGAATATAACTGAACGTATAGCCAATGACTCTGTAGGGTAGAGTTGAAGATCAAGGAAAAAAAAATAAAAACATTATAGTTTTAATTATGATATTTATTATGGTACCAGTTCTCATCTAAAACTTTTTAGCATTCGTCTATGGGTCTATGTACTTGTGAAGAAAGGTAAGTCCAAACTTATTATTTCTGTGTCAGTGATTGTCGATAGGAATTTCCATTATATCGTATGGCATAAAACTTTATATTGTCATTAAATTATCGCAATAAAAGTAATAAAATATCGCGATATAATTTATTTTCTCTTGTGGCCGAGTTTGGGCGGATATGTCCGAAGCTTCCTCCAATTTCCGTTTTGGTGGTGTTCATAGATTTACGCTTTAACTTCGGTCATAACTGCTGTTAAGGAGGAGTAGGATGGGAGCGAGGAAGGGGGGGGGGTCTTATGTGTAAAACTGAAACAGCTTGTGGTATATCCTCCCTTCTCTTGCCCAACATGAAAAATATCGGCTGATTTTTATTTTAATTATACCCTCTTCACTATCTTTAAAAGCTGTGCAAAACATTAAAAATACATATTAAACCCCACTGAGTATAAAGGTCTGATTAAATGTAAAATTTCAAGCTGGTTATGATATCTTTGTCATAAAGAATTCCAGAAAAAATAATTCCAATAGTCTATAATTTCCATTGCAATCTGGATTTGACGCCAAAAGTGAATTTATTATAAATATTTTCATATAAAGCCCTTTATTCGGTAAATTAATTTTAGTTACTGAAATATCTTTGATAGTCTTAGCTACATTTCAGAAAATCAAAAATATATGGAATTGACGAATTAGGTCAGCAAGTTATCAGTTTTTAATATGAATGAAAAATAATAATGACAATGAGCCAACGAGATTGGGACAATACGCATTTTAAAGTTGTAGATAGAATTTTTTCATCGTCCTTTTATAACTTTTGAGATATTACTAATTGCAGTATTTAACTGTATTTGTCACCTCCATACCTAAGCATTTCACTGCAGGCCAACTGGGCGAGCCGCAATGAAAAGTCAAAAATAAAAAAGGAATGTCATTCTTTTATTATATTAATCTGTTTCATTGCAGTAACAAGTTTCATTTCCGCAACTACAGTAGTATTTTCCAATCGCTCAGTGATTTTTACTTTGTTAAGAAGTTGTACTAATTCAGCTGTGAAACTCAGTACCCTGTGAAGTTATAAATAATTTTATATTGTGGCATTCACGTTTTGGTGAGGTGAGTGATTATTATTAACTACTAGCTAGGGTGCCCGGCTTCGCTCCGGTAGTTGTGTGCTAGTTTTAATACCAGAAAAACTTTTAAATTAAAGGAAATAGGGAACAAAATTAGCACCTTCTTGAAAATTCGGTTTTAACTTGGTATCAATATTCTGCAGACTTGAGATCTGCAGAGTCCGCCCAAATAAGGAACCCTGTATAATTTACAGGGGCTTGGAAATGGTAAATGAACAATTAATTTTGCTGCAACTTTGTCCAGTTATGCATCGTTTTTTATGGTTTCTGTGATTCTGAATCCTATAAGCCCATTCCAAGTAGTCAGCAGATAATATGTTATTAGATTATAGTTGAAAAATCTGGTATCTCAGTTAAAAAAATTATGTTTCGAGTAAAACTTAAGCGCCCACAACTATGATGATATAGAAACTACCGAAGATTCATATAAACTTTTTTTAAGACCTTTCTTCCATTTTCAACCTCCCTTAAGATATCCCCCCGTAATTTGAACGGTTTCTGCATATCTCGAATCTTACTACTATTAAAAACTGAAAACCGTAATTTCTTGAAGGCACAATTTTTTCATCTTATTTCTTTTTATCATGAACTATGAGGGATGATAAAAGCTTGAATGCTGTTATTGGAGTTAGTCGTTTTGTCAACTGGAATGCTCATCATACGTCGTAACCAAACCAACTTCTTTTTCGTAAATACAATAAGGACACTTCAAACTTTTTTTTTTCGATTTATATTCAGTCAATTCATCTCTTTTTTTTATGTCTGATTTTATTCGCTCACTGTACTACTAAGAAATGTTCACTCATATTGCATTAAATTTACTTGAGTATATATTATATATAGACTAAATATAATGTGCTGATCATATATTAGCCTTCTTAGGAGAAAACTAATTTTTTTATGAATCCAGTTGGTTTTCTAATTGATTGCAGAGATGTAAAATCATTATTTTATTTTGAAAGCAAAGGAAGAACTAATTATTTTCGCTTATTTTTTTAGTAATTTATAACATAACATAACAGCTGAACAAATATATAACCTTTACAAATTGAACTGGATAAATGAACAATAAACATTGAGTGAAACGCACCCTAGCGCTTCCTGGTAGGCTGGAGCTCGAACTAAATTTTTCATTCATAAACTCGTATCTCAATCTCAGAGAGGCTAATTAAATGGTGCGACAGGCTTAAAATTCCAGTCCTTTTCTCTTAAATTTTACACTCTTAAGAGAAAAACGTAAACCTTCTTATTCGTTAGGGGTTATATGGCTAAACGACGACATAACTTCCTTAATCCTAAGTGGAGTCGTTTTTGAGCCTTTTTGGCACGCACATTGTACACTTTGCTTTATAATATATATTGATTAGCAAGATAAATATCGTGTGGCAGTTAGTGATATCACACAGTGACGATAATTCCCCAAGCGGGTTTTATCGTACTACATATAAATCAAGGCCAACACCTTGTATACCAACATCGTGACTTCAGTTGGTCTCGAGTTCAAATCCAGGACTTTAATTTTTTTTTGTTCCTTTCCCCCGAATTATTTTTAGTTATTATTTCTATCTATAAGAGATTTTTATTTCAGTTATTTATTATTTAGGAATGATTTATATTATCTATGTAAATAGTTTTATCATTTAATATTTTTTTAATTAATATTATTATCATGTCTACCCATAATTTGGATTTGGGCAAGAACTCTTCTAGTGAAGATTCGGAGGAAGAAACTCTTTTCTCTGAAATCAGTGAAAACTATTCACAATATTTGAAAAGGCGTACATAACCAAAGCGCCACCGAAACTCTACCCCGGGGTCAGCGGGCAACTCGCCTAATAAAAAGAAAAATGAATCAATCACAAAAACATCCAGACGAAAAACCTTAATCTAAAATTACACGCAGCAAAACCACTGCAGTCAACAAAATTGAATCAACAGAAACAAGCAATACAAACGCTCAACCCGCAACTGTAATTAATTCATCGGTCAAGACCCCAGAATCAAATGTATTTTCTGAACCAGAACCACCACCTATCTACGTAAATGAAATCAAAAACTTCATTGATCATGAAATAGCCGATTTGATGGGCTGACCGATGCTTCAGTTGCTTTTCAAGAGTAAATGACATAAAGATCAATACTAACTCCAAAGAAAATTATAAGAAACTGATAAATTATTTATCTACGAAAAATTATGATTTTCATTGTTACCAATTAAGGGAAGAAAAATCCTACAGAGTAGTTTTAAGAGGTCGGTCTACACTGAACTACCCCTACATCTGTGTTACAAAGTGGCCTTGAGGAAATCGGTCACAGGAGGGTATCACCTGTGTTACACCCAACACAGAAATATCCGTTGTCACTATTCTTTGTCGGCTTAGAGCCAGCGATAAAAAAACCCGAAATATTTAAAGTAAACAGACTGGTTTATTCAATAGTTAAATTTGAAGAACCAAGAAACAAACCTATTATAGTGCAGTGCACTAAATATCAAAATTTGGGGCATACAAAGGCCTATTTCCACCACCCTGCTAGTTTTGTCAAATGTGGTGGAGCACATGCATCTGACATTTTTTAAGGGTAGACCGAAAAAGTCCAAACGTTTATACTTCGGCAATGAAATAATAGAAGAAGTCTCAGAGTATAATTATCTAGGAATTATTTTTAATTCATCAGGACTTTTTAACAAAGCAGTAAAACAACAAAAATCTAAAAGTTTTTCTTGCATAGGTTCAGTTCTAAACACTTGCTCTAAAGCAAAAATGACCTCCTGGGATTCAAGACGGAAACTTAATGAAGCAATCGTTTTGAGTTGCTTACTGTACGCTGCCCCAGTATGGTCAATAAGGCATATTGACGAACTAGAAACCGTACAAGCGAGTTTTTATAAACGGCTGCTCCAAATCCAAAAAACAGTCCCGAATTTCATGGTAAGGCTAGAAGCCGCATCTACCCCGATTGGCTATTACGTTGTTAAACAATTACTCAATTGGCTAATTAAACTTATGAATATGGAATATACAAGATACCCCAAACAATGTTTTTTTAAATTATTAAATATGGATAATAATAACAAATTATCAATAAAATATAACTGGGTGACACAAATTAGGAATTTCTTCGAAAGCTTTGGCCAGTTCGATCCACTTTTATTTAGTGATGCTGTTTTCATTAAACGCAAATTCAATGAAATACTAGTAAATTATAAATCTTTTACCCGAAATAACGACTTATTATTACTGGATTCATCAAGATATAATATGTTTTACAAACAATTGTTCATTAAATCAGAACACCCTCAAAATTATTTGACTTTTAATACCTCCATAGCTTTTATTAGGAACATGGCTCAATTGAGGTTGAATAATAACAAATATACAATTTCGATTACAATAGGTAATATTAAATATACATTGAACCCTGAGGTAATCTGTCCTGTTTGCAACCTAAAAATGTTGGAAGATCTTTATCACTTTGTTGTGATATGCCCAATGTATTTACCAGTCAGAACACACTACCTATCAACACTAATTGGCATGGATATTGTATCATTCTACCAAACCTTAAGTTTTCCGTCTTTGGCTCAATTAAAGTCTTTCTACTATTACATGCAGTCAGCTTTTAAAATAAGATCATTTATTATTTCAGATTAGTGTTTAATTTTTTATATTATTATTATTTTTTTTAGTATTTAGCTTAAGGTAACATATTATTTATATTGTTAATATAAGCAAGGAAACTTTAATTATTTTGAATAAATAAGTAAACTTCAATTTGTTATTAGATTAGAATTCAAGTATTATTTTGTTATATATGTGCTGTATGGCTAACTCTATTTGTACGGGGAATATCCCAAAAACAAATAAAGAAATTATTATTATTACATGCATCTGACACTTGCAAGAAACAACGATGAGCCAGCGCAATATGTTCTTAGTGGTGAAGGCTGTCCAGTTTATAAAAAAAATATACCGATTGAAAACGCATAGCATAGCAATAAGAAACTTGAATCTTGAACAAAAAAACCAGCGCACACTATCCCTCAGCAACTTTCTACCTCTACTGCTACCGATCACCCTCAACAGAACATCAGAACACTGCTAACGAAAATCGATGTCAGAAAACAAGAGCCACTTCGTCAGGCGACTCAGACCTCTCATCCTAAGCCCCAGACATCAATCCAAATCCCACCTTATCATTTACCCCTAAGGGTTAAATTGCCGCCAGAAAATCCTCCGCCACCTCGTTCCTATCCTACCTTCCAAAATAATATCCCTTCAGAAAAAAATCTGAATTCTCAGCCACGTCCCTAACGACGGGCCCAACCCACATCCAGCACCCCTAGTCACGAAACCTATCCATCGCTAGTCCATGATCCATTTCAAAAACAGGATCCAAAAGACCTCAACTCAATCCTTGCATCATTCCAGTTAGATCTACAAAATGCCAATCTATAATACAATATGCCCATCTACAAACCGTTCATCACGTTTTTGACCAGATTCCTTTCAGATTCCCTATCAATCTCCCAGGATGAGCGCTAAGCCCCTTAGTGTCGTTCTGTGGAATGCTAACGGAACACCGCGAGGAACGAGACCTTTTCTTTCATGACAATCACATTGGCATTGTTGTGTTTTTATAGGTTGTATTATGTAAATAGTGATATCTCCCGCCACTTGAAATATTTTTGGCTATTTTTAAAAACAGATGTAGAAGGTTAAAAAATCTAATATAAAGCACATGTGTTCTGATTGTCTAGTTGAAATCGGTGCAATATTATTGCTAATTATGTATTCTCGTTAAATAAACACATCATTATTATTTCCTCCTGGAAATTGAGTTTTATTCATTTCCAAGACACACATTGTCCTCATAACTGAAACCCTCTTCACAAAAAGGTCACATTTTTACATACGGGACTAGATCACTTATAGATCAGACCACCCTGATAACACTTCCCACGCCGGTTCCTACATACTTATCCATAAATCCTAATCTCATTCCCTTATCCCTTCCACTCCAACTGACGCCATTCAACCCACATCGATATCAATTACAACTGATTCTTACCATCTAATATTCTCAGCTGTATACTTTCCTGCTGGCAACGACCTCTCCCATAAACTTCTCGAATCCCCTTATTCCATTCCCTCGGACCTCGCTTCATTGCTTGAGGAGACTACAACGCTAAACACCAACGGTTTTTCCCTCTTCCGGTAGTCAACTGGGGTTCCTCAAGATAGTATCCTCGGTCCCATCCTCTACACAGTTTACATAGCTGATATTACCACTTATGCTGATGACACCTGTGTGCTATCAGTTAATAATAAACCATTTATTGAATCCCAAAACCTTCAAGCTCATATTACAAACCGTAGAAAATGAATCAAAATCATCCCCAACAAATCCCATCAAAATACCTTTACCCTCCGTAGAAATCCTACGACCTCCTGTCCAACTGTATCCTTCAACGATTCTCCACTTGTCTCTGTTCAGCAGACCCGTTAATTAGGACTCCACCTGGACAAACGTCTTACTTGGAATCCATATACAAGATTGAAACGATAAGAAACCACTCGACGCTACCGTCTACTCCAACAGTTACTGGACAAACGCTAAAAACTACCAATCTACAAAATGCTCCTTTATATGACAGTAATAAGACTAATATGGGCCTACAGAATCGTGCTTTGGGGCTCCACCAAACCTTCTAACGTATCTAATCCTTACAGTACAAAATCCTTAACGCTCCTTATTTTAAAAAAAATAAAATAATCCACAAAGACCGGCTAAATCGGCGACATATGGAACATTAACATATGTCGCCGATTTAGCCCGATCCAGATACCAGTCCTTTCATTGTAAACTCCAGACCCATCAGAACCCACTCGTATCCACCCTCGCTTCCTCCTCTATTCCAGATAACCCTCCAAGGCGTCTGAAAAGAAGATGGCCTCGAGATCTGTTAAGTTACATACTAGTTGAGCGCTATCAGTGGATAGTTTCTCTACATGCTTATTCAGGACATTATATTCTTTTAGTTTAGCACATTTTCTTAATGTATTATATGTAAACACAAATGTGAATTTAAATAAATATATATTTTAAAAATATATCATTTATCCCGTTAAAAATATAAAAATACTACAATAATTTTGGTCGTATGCTTCTATCAACGTGTTATCAAAATGTTGGCGTTTCTTACTGTGTCTATGTTAAAGTATGTAAAAAATATATTTTTGGTTAATTTAAAATTAAATTGCCTTCGGGAATCCTATTTTTTCAGAAACAAACAAATAGGTAAAACTCTAAGGTAAAAAAACTACTCAGCCCCAATTTGTTTATATTTATTACATTCCTTTAATCAAGATAAGACATCAGCAACCTTTTAAATTTTATTTTTCATGATTTTTTAAAACACCAATAATTTAGAGAAGATTTTCACATTTCTCAAGTGTGAATTTCATCAATTTCATAAAACCAACATTTAAAAAATAAAATAAGCTATTCATTGGTATTTTTTTAAAAATAATTTAGAACCTTACGCATTAATAAAATATAAAAACCAAAATTTTATATAAGGTTTTCCTAAATGAGGTAATCTCTTCTGTACTGGCTTTTGGCCCATCTTCTGATGTTATCTCTATTTTAACATTGTAACGAATTTTTTTTCTTTCGCTTCGGTTACGTCCGTCTGGAGTCGCGAAAAGATGATTTGTGCCCTTTTGCGCAAAGCGGCTGTTTGCGCGGGTAGTTTGAATTTAAAATAGTTACAGTGTCGCTACCTATGGTACCCACCATATTAGACATTCCCGTAAGAACTGTGGTACCGAGTGGATGTACCGTACCGTTCCTTCTTTTTTTTTTCAGTTAATTTTTATGTTTGGCGAAGAAGTGCCCATTATTTTATTATTTTTTATTTTGAGGATCTCAGCGTTGGTGTCTGAAATATGATATTACATTTGGTGTTTGAACTATGATATTAAGTAACGTCTCAACCATTATATTACATTGGTGTTTGAAAAATTAAATTACGTTGGTATCTGGATATTTTGGTGTTTTACTGTAAGAGCCTCTGGACCAAAACCAATAAACCATGTCACTACATTATTTGCATTATCATGGATCATGGACCACAAGATTTCAGATGTTATAGAGGAAGGTTTTAATATTACATGGATCATTATGATAATAACCTAATGTACATTTTTAATAGTACTTGTACTAGTAGTACAAAATTTCATAATAATATAACTAATAAATATATTATTATCAATGATGGTAAACGTATCTCTGGGACAAAGTGGATTAAGACTATAAGCGCTATAAACTCGTTTAAGAGTCAAATTATTCCAGCCGTGTCGAATAAAATGATCTCGGATGATCTCACGAAAACAGACCAATATGGTGTACGGAATTCAGAGTACCTTTAAGTATGTATTTCTTTTTGAAGACTTGATTTCGATAAATTCCAAAGAAAAATTATATATATACACAGTGGCTCACAGTCAAAATGATGCAAACGAATATTTATATTTCAATTGCTAGTTACTTCCTATTTTAAAATTTAAAAACCAATGCACATGAGAACATAATGATTCATTGTCATAAATTAAATTTATATAATAAAATCAACTCAACAGCAATTATAGATACAAAAAAACAAATCTTCATTAAAACTCGTAGCGATTGAAGGTCACAGTGAAAAAGATTCAATGTTTACTTCCGTTTTGAAAAAACTGAAGATAAAAAATATTATTCAATTATCGATCAAATGAGTTTACTTACCTTTTAATTCCTTTTCAATCTTTCAATGAAAACAAAAATAAACAACATAAATACAAGTAATCAGTCTAGTTCGGGAATTTGCTTAAAATGAGTCAGCATACAACTATTCGTGAACGAGAAATAATGATAAAAAAATTTTAAAATGGGAAAACACAACGAAAAATCGCCTCTACTATCAATAAGAGTTATGCAACCGTTCAAAATATTATTGAAATTTTTAAAAACGAAAATAAAATAATAAGAAAATCTAGAGTGAGTGCAACATTTTTTTACTGGTAATGATGAACGTAGGATTTTTAGCCAAATAACAATTAATCCAAAATTAAGTGCTATAAAGTTGGATAAATTAGTTTAAAAACGTTTAAATAAAATCGTTTCTGCTGAAAACTTTCGAATGGTCTTAAGAAAAAACAAAACAACGGTAGAGTTGAAAGGCAAAAACCTTATATCAGTGACAAAAATAAAAACTTATAATCAATTTTCTAAGGGTCGTTTAAAAAAAGACATGGACTTCTGGAAAAGTGTTCTGTATTCGGAAAAGACAAAATTTGATTTGTTAGGCTCTGATGGAAGAGGTATCGTCTGGAGAAAGGCATATGAAGAGCGCCTTGAAAATATCTTGGCCAGATCATCAAACATGGAGGCGTTCATGTCATAGTTTGGGGGTGTATGGCTGCCGCGGGAGTAGGAAATCTTCATTTTATTGAGGGAAAAATGTATAAATATTTATATTGTCACAAACTGAAATTTTTTTTAAAAATGAGTGCAACCGAGCTTGGAATAAGAAATAATTCTGCTTTTTATAGTGATAACGATCCCTATCATTAATCTTATCTTGCAAGAGTATGGTGTTTATATAATTGCCCCAAAACTGTAAAAACAGCTCTCTAATCACCAGACTGAAGTGGGTGAGAGCATTGTGCCCGATCCTCAATCCGGCTAGGGCAACTCCCTCCGATGTAGTCTTTGAATACTTTCTTGATATTTTTCGAATCAATAAGGGGCTTTCATCCCACATGGTTTGCCATGTATATCTTAAACCTCCATTTGTAGAGGTCTAACAATTTCTGATGGAGTGAGAATGACGGTTCCTGCCTCTCTCGTTGCCTATAATACCTAGTATGTGACTCGGGGATTCTTATAAAATAAACTGACTTGCCCTGTTCAATGAGCTCCGTTAGAAAGGACTGTACTTTTACAACAGTTGGGTGTTCCCAATAATTGATTTTATACATCTTAAAGCTCCTAAGGAACCTGACATTATAACGATGTTCTCCTCAGTTATTAATATTCTAATACGGAGGGCTGAGGCGATCGCTAATACTTGGGCGGTGTATAATGAACATAATTTGTATAATTTAAATTTATGTGTTTGAATCGCAGGTTATAAACAAAGAAACCGTTGAGTTTTCCGATTCAGATCCATCGGTGTAAATTAAATAGTGATTTGATTTTTTTTTAAGCAGCCGACATAGTTTTTCTTTGTATTCAGAAAGGAAGGTATTATTTTTCGGAGCATGTGAGAGATATAAATTTTATGTTTTATATGTTCTCAAATTTTTAGGTTTTTTTAGTTTATGAAACATATTAGTGATTTGTGAGAAATTATTGAATGAATGGGCAAAACTGCATTAATTTCTTAGAATAGTCATAATTATTTTAAATTCAATATACTTCATTTAAAAATTCTTATATTCGTTTCGAGCAGTGGCCTCCCCATCATTAGAAGAGTTTTTTGGATCTTGTTGTTATATCTTTGTTTTTATGCTCCAGCTCTCATATTCAACCAATATATTTTATTATATCAGATATAACAATATAGTGAATATGATGATATGTTAACACTTATAAAATATACTTCTATATTATACATATATATTACAATAAGGTTCAAGATTATCATTTCATTAGATTTAGTCAGGAATATTTTAATAATCAATTGAGTAGTGACATCACAAAACTCGCCTTTTCTATTCTAGGTCAAAATATAGTTAGCAGCGGATTTGTACAGCATTTTTCGCTCTATTTGAGAAGATAATATTCTTTTAAATAATAAATTGTTAAAAATCATTTAGAAGAGCATTCAAAATATTGACAAATTTACTATAATTTCAGTTTTTGCTTGAACACTCAATAGCCTGGCTGCACTTTATTTTTGACCAATTCTTATAGCAAGTTCATAGAATAGTCATGGAAATTAAAAAAGAAGAAAGAAAAAACAGTTTCAAGGCTATATTGAAAATATTAAATATTTGACAAGCCCCAATTTTTTATGCAACTGTTAAATTCTCTTTAGCAGGATTTTCAGAGGAGTATGGTCGAAAGATGGCTCTTTGTTAGTAGTTTCGGGTATGTATATGCATTAGGGTGTCCCTTATTTTTTAAAGTTTTAAATTTCTAACGCATAGGTGTTAGTTTTGTTCATTTGCCTCTAAAACACTCAACAATAATTTTTTACCTTGTTTGGAGTACGATAACTTGCATCGAATCATGTTCACACATGTTGCGCGGCAGTAGCGGTGCATTTTCATGGCATTTGTCATTTTTCTCAATTATCCTCGCGATTAACACGTATTGTTTTACATTTAAAAGATGGCAGTGGAATTAAGAAGCAATAAAAAACGTGTTTTCTTAGTTGGTGACGTAAATTATCAAATAAAAGCCGCAAAGTTACCGTCTAATCGTCATGTTCTTGCAGTACTTTTTTTTAACATTCGCGAAGTTAAATTTACTGTTAGTGAAAGTGCTAATCTCGTAATTCAGGAGTGTATTATATTTTGGGAAGAAGCAGAATCCCTACCAGAGCTATACCTAACTGTGTAAAAAAAACTTGTGGATCTTCACCATGCTTGGATGGAGTTTCAAAACAATTCTAAAAAATTACAATTATTATATTTACAATTTACATATTTAGATATTTACAAGCGCCGTGAGGAGGACTTTAAGAACAATTTAGATCATTTATTTGATATAGCACACGCTGATGCTTTGGAACGGATGAAAATTGAAGAAGATATAATATGTTTACATAGGGCGCCCAGGGTGTTTAGCGGGTGTAGACTAAAAGTTAGCTGAAAAAGAAGCAAGGACGTTGACAAAGGGCATTGAATGAAGAGAAAAAAATATGTGAGCAAATGTGTATCGGAGGTTTATTGTCATCTGTAACTACAGAAGGACATAACGGTCAACTTACCAGGTCTGATGAAAGCCTTGAGGGACCCTTAGCATCCACCTCTCAAATGGCAAATTATCAAACTACTAAAAAAAGAGGAAGGAAAGACTTTATCACGTCTAAGTTAGTTGCAACTTTAGATAGACGCCAATTAAGCACAAGGGATTCTGTCTACATATTTCAGGCTGTATTAGAAGCACTAGATCTTAGCCGTGATGATTTTCCGATAAACGAATCGTTTATCGAACATATTCGCACACAGAGTCGAAAAGATAGAGCGAAATCTATAAAATCAGATTTTCAGAATAATATGCCTGAACTGGTGACCGTTCACTGGGATGGAAAATTATTACCTGGGCTTGACGTGAGAAGTTCTTAAGAAGAACGCCTGCCGATTCTGATATCATTTGGAGAAAAGGAACAACTTTTGGCTGCACCCAAACTGGAGAGCTCTTCCGTTGGCCAGGATCAGGCTAAAGCTGTGATGAACGCACTTTATGACTGGAGCCTCCATGACAAAGTACAAATAATGTGCTGTGACACAACTGCGTCTAATAAAGGGCAATTGAAAGGAGCTTGTGTACTTTTGGAACAAAAACTAGACAGGGAATTACTAATCTTTGCTAGCCGCCATCACGTTTACGAACTGGTCTTAAAATGTGTTCGAAACAAAAAACCACAAGTAGTCCTGATATCCCACTATTGAAAAAGTTTAGAGACAACTGGAATACGACGTCTGTTTATTCATTGCGGTTTTATATGTAAAACCATGGCTTGGATGTAGTCTGGCGGTGAAGCCACCAAATCAAGATTAGTGCTTTTTAAAGTTGCTTAATACAATAAATAGTACTATTTTTATACCGTTTTTAATAAATAGTTAATAATACTGCCTTATTTATTGTTGCAGGAAAATCATTAAGTGATTTTGTGTCTGTCAAGAGCACACATTTATTTTCTCGATTAAACATTGATAAGAATTGTTTTAGTATTGTAACAACAAACATTAAAAAACTGTATTGATTAATACAAACTTTTTTATTAACCTCTCACACGAGATGAAGTACATACCAATTTATAACAATTACTAACATATGTATTTTATTTTATTTTTTATAACCTCCCATCTCGAACAGAGTAGCCACATATAACATCTTTCCTCTTTTCAATATTTTAGTCTAACTGGCACCCTCCTGGCCTGTTGAGGTCTTGACGCTGGTGGGACCAAGTTCATTGATGATTTAGCCCCATCTTCATTGAACGACGCCGAGCGAAGATGCACTCTATTCCGCCTGACTACTCTGCCGGTATCGAGGTCTTCTACTATTTATGATCGTGGTGTTCCGTGTTTTCGAAGAATTCTTCCTCGATGCCACTTGTTCTCTTTGGTATATTGAATGGATACACGATCCCCAGGTCTCAATTCCTCGAGCTCCTTAGCGCTCCGATCATAATAGCTCTTAGCAATTGATTGCTTCTTTTCTAGCTTAGCAGGTACATCAGCATTCACTTGAGGCACTAACGTATCTGCCGTAGACGGTAGCTTAGTGCGGCACACTCGATTCATCAACAGCTGAGCTGGAGACAACTGCTCCTCTATGGTGTCGACTCTTTTAATAATGTTAAACCTAACACAATCGTGCAATCCCAATAACGGAATTTTATTCATATTTACCACAGCAAATTTAATAATATGACTAACATCCCCAATAGAACATTTTAGAGCAGTCGACCCTACTAATGGTATTTTTTCTCCTGTGTATGTGACTGCAGAACAAGCAGGCTTAGAAATAGGCGCTCTCAACTTAGTAGCCAGGTCATTAGGAATAACACTTATATCTGCTCCTGTATCGATTTTAAAAGTTACAGAAGAACCACCTATATACACATCCTGAAGCCAAGAGCTATTTCTAGACCCTACTTCATTAATGGAGAACTTTTCGACAATTCCAACTTCATTTTGCAATTCAAGCTCAACAACATTTTCAGAATATGGTTCATCAACTCTACAGGCTGCAGCAAAATGGTTCTTTCCTTTACATCTAGAACAAGTTTTCCCCCAAGCAGGGCAGTTACGAAATTTGTGGTAGGTTGCACACCGAGAACATTTCTGAACGAATGTAGATGATTTTTTTTTAGCATTTTTTTCTCTATGAACTTGATGCACCTCTATAGAACCCGGGACCTCTGTGTGTTCATCACGCCGGATATGGGCCTGCTTCTCTAAAAACACTAACAATTCCTCTATAGGCAAAAATTCTGTAGAGCTGTCATGCAATTCCCACAAATGCTTTGACTCTTTATCCAGTTTCCGCAACAGTAAAAATTGTAAAATGGCATTCCAGCCTTCAGTGTTGATACCAAAACTTTTTATGGCATTGAGAACCGACCTAGTAGTATTAATCAAATTTTTTATATCCTGGCTAGATTCTACACTTGGATGGTCTATGACCCTCTCTAAATGTTTATACACGACATATTTATTCTTTTGATAAACATTAACTAGCCGATCAAGAGCTACTGCGTAATTTTCAGAGTTTATGTCTAGTCCAGATAACCTATCCAACGGTTCTCCCTCCAGCGATGACTTGAGAAGTTGAAAACGACGGACATCGTCTAAGGACTGGTTCTCATGAACGACGGATCTAAATAATTCATAAAATGAATTCCACAACGATATGTCCCCTTTAAAAACTGGAATTTTAATAGGTGCAACCTCACATTTAATAGTAAAATCGGAAGGCTTCTTATTAACAACTACTGAAGACGCTAGTGCAATCTTTTCCTCCAGAGTACTTTTGACATGGAAATAATCCTTCTCGAAGTTTTCAATATAATCATCTTCGATGTAATCAAGCATATGGATTAATAATTCATTAAATTCGTTAAAAATCTTACCTGAGTCAGTACTTCTCTCTTTCAATTCTGGTAGTGAAGCAATCTCAAAATCAGGAGATGACACGAAAGTTAACATCCGTGTTAATCTTCCCCTTAAAACAGAATTTTTCTTCTTTAACAATTCTCCCTCCATGATGGATTGCAATTCAACAAGAATACTCTGAAAAACTCTTTAATAAACAATGATTACAGCACCATTGTATGAACAATAAAGAACGTGTGAGTTCGACAAAAACCTGACACCATGTTTTAGTATTGTAACAACAAACATTAAAAAACTGTATTGATTAATACAAACTTTTTTATTAACCTCTCACACGAGATGAAGTACATACCAATTCATAACATTAACTAACATATGTTTTTTATTTTATTTTTTATAACCTCCCATCTCGAACAGAGTAGCCACATATAACAAGAATTTCCTCCAGAGACCCTCTCATGAATTATCCTATGTAGGGATAAAGATGCTGCCTATTCAGAGGTGAAAAGGAAAGTGTTTTCTTTAAGGGCAGTTAATGATACGGCTGAAAGAGCTGAAAAAACTTATGCAAGATTTGCATGGTTTTATCACTCCAAAGGAAGACCAAAAGCAATTTTTGCTACGCTGTGTGAGCATAGAAATCCGTATCCAGACTGTAAAAAAGAGAATAAAGAAAAGAAAATATCCAGCCCGATCAGTAATTTTATCTTATTTTAATAAATATTTCATAAAAAAATTAATATTTCAATTGATTTAGCTTTATTGATTTAGCTTTATAACGGAAAGGGTTAAAAACAGCAATTTTAAAAATCTTCAGAGTTCTGTCGGCACGGGTTAACGTTGACGTAGGAAGGTGAAATTTTGTATTTAAGTAAGTCTGGGTAGTTTAAAAAGAAATATGAGGTATGCATTTCAATATCTAAAAAATTTTTTTTTCACCTATATAAGGGACACCCTAATATGCATGTATAGTTCACCTGTTCCACAATTGTACAAGACACTTTTAATAAAGAAAAAAAAAAGAAAGGTCACGATAGATCATTCAAAGCAATGAACGTACCTTTCGAAGCTTGACGGATAATACAAGGAAAGGAATTTCACAATACAGGTAACATCAAGGGAAGGGGAGGCGACGAATACTCTAAGTGATAAAGCGGAAGCTGGGAATATCACATTTTTATTAGCTAGGAAATGTGAGAGATTTCAGACAAAGAAGAGAGAGCACGCTTCGTTTAGCCCGGTAAAACCAAAAGGACAAGGGAAAAAAGAAAGATAGGAAACGGTCCCGATAAAAAGGGAGTATAGATAGATCTAATGAAAAGCATCCTCTTTTTCTTTACAGTAGTGTGGACGTGATCCCGTCCCTCAACACAATTCCATACCAAATAAGAGCAATTCTATCCACTGCCCTAAATATATCCAAGGCAAACATAAATGTCTTTACTTATTCCATTTTGGAAAATTAGTACGAAAATATTATATCATTTCATTATTTTTATAGTGTTTGTATGTGATAAAAAAAATGACATGATATGAATATGATTGGTAACTAATTGGTAGTTTTCAGGTAAATATAACAGTTATGTGGGTTTAAATAATTTTTATTAAACGAAAAAAATAATTTAAAATGCCACAAATAATTAATCAGGTAACAAAAAGTATAAAATTGTAACGACACTTTTATGTTTGTTTATTTAACGTCACTTTATGCCACTAAGGCTAATCGGAAGAAGAACGGTCCTAAAGGAAAGACACTTTTAACAAATATTTCACCATAGAGAGCAAGCCTAAGTCTTTTTTCAACCGCTCCTTATATTTAGACTGAAAGAGAACTGTCTGGAATGTTCTCGACAAGCGCAGGAGGTACCCCAACAGTCACAAACATGTACTAGAACAGTTTGTTCCAACAACTAGTCCACAACTATTTTTAAATATATCTTTTGTGTCTTGTTTCACCTTACAATATATTTAAATTTTTATTACACATGAAGGTACATATTTGTATATATTATGTACAAAAAATATTGGTTCATATTTTGACAAATATGTGAAATAAAAAATGATGGAAATCCTTATTAACATTATTAAAATGTACACCTGCATCGAATTATTTTCTGTTCTAAATTGATGAGAAAAAAAAATGATGGTCTATAATATTACCACTTTTTTCCCTACTATTTTTAATTTTTTAAATATAATTTTGTTCTCAAAAATAGATAAACTGAAGTGGGGTTAGTTGATGTGCTAAGTTCGACTTCAACCGAACATAAAAAAGACAGCTATCAATGCTAGAATAATGTCTTTCATGAATTTTGAACTTTATTCTTCTCAGCAGTACTGTCGATTTTTCTATATCCTAAAAATTCCTATCAGGGAAGGTAATGTGGTTTTAATTCAGATTTACGCGCTTGGCCCACCGATGTAATGAATAGGAAACACCTTTCAAAAACAAGGCTTTAATAAGCAATAAATTGCAGTATAGAAATTCATACAAAATACATGAGTATAAATGAAAGTTAATAATTACTAAACATGTGGTATAGTAATTTGATAATAAAGAGATATACCACACCTCACCAATTGGGAGAAGTGTAAAATGTCTTCTAACAACCCTTATAGAGAATCTATTTTTTATTGGAGTAAATGAAAATGTAATGAAATTCGATCGATTATTTTGCTCACTTCGAATGACAGAAAACGTGTTTCAAGATGTAATGAACTTTGATATAATTTAACTCCATTTAACTTAAAGGAGGTTGATTTAAACATAAACTAACAAGTATGACTGTGAGGTTACCCAATGAAGTTGTAAGGTATGTAGTAAACATTTTTTAGCACAGAACGCAGTTGATTTAATTAAAGCAAATCATAAGTAATAACTCTGACAAATGCAGTTCCCCCAAACCTCAGTTGCTCCACTTTTTTATCTATTATAACTAAAACAATTTATAAGTAGTTGCTCCCCCCCCCCCCCCCACATTGACGTATTTTCCACATTAAGCATTACATATAACATTAATTTTACTGATACATTCTATCCATGTCAACAACTATTTCTTACACGACGATTGTTAGGAAATTATCGATGATTAAAATTAATATTCCAATCTGATCTCATGCTCTTTTATTTATGAATAAAAAAAATCGTGATAAAAAAAGAAAAGAAAAAAAAAAAAGATTTCTTCCGTAAGGTTCCAGTTGACCTGGCTATGAAGTAAGTTTAATCTGCATTTCAAATGACCTTTAAATCCGTTTGAAAATTTCACTGAGGTCGTGATTTATTACAATTCAATTTTATCATGGTTGAATGCATTCTTCCTGTTACTGCCTTTAAATTATTTCATTTCTGTGCTATTTGCTTTTACAATATATCGCCGCTTAAGAACAATGTGGATAGTTTATCCAATTCTTGAAATTTCGAAAACATATATATATATAAGTAACATATACAATTTATCCCTAATTTAAAAATGTTACTAGTGGCACTGTTTTCGATTAATGCATTTATTAGTTATTAATAAGGTTACAAAATAAATAAGTGTTGAAATTATTTAAATGAAGTTCAAAACTAATTTTCAGGTTTATTATTTTGTTACAAATTGCAGTCGTAATATTTTAATACCTTTGCTGTTGAAAATTTCGATTTCATGTATTTTTGAATATATATATATGAAAAGAATCAAATAAACCGCATATAAATCTAAAGTTGGGGGGCATGATTAATATAACTACTGAAGCGATCGGGGTTGTTTTCATTACACAGAAAAAGAAATAAATTAATAATTTACATATTAAACAGTTGAAGTTTCAACATTTATTAACTTCAGGGTTTTTAAGAGTTAGTTATACTACTACATAATTACTTATACATTAAGTATAATATTGAATTTTGTAGTATAAGTTTTAATTTTTTATTTTAATAATTTAACATGTTCGCATATTTAATTTACCTTTTATTTTGTGTGTTAGGGTTTTTGAATTATAACGAACAAACTAAAGTTTGAAAATTATTAAGAATTGTTTTCATCCGTAAAAATCGTGGAAAAGATTACATTCGAGAATCGGTTATCTACAAAGCCGTTTTTTGTATCAACTATACTGTACAGCACCCACAATAAGAAAAAAAAATGGTTCATTATTATGCAATTTTGGTTAAATGAATGTATCTAGGTATTGATGCTGGGCATTTTATAGAAACCCAATGTATTTGGGCAGCATTTTTTTGTTTTCTAATGAAAAAAATAAAGCATTTCTCTCGTCGTTTTGAGTTTTCAATATTTCAATTCAGACCTTTTACTATCAACTCAAGAAATGCCAACATTAGGATTATAAGACATTATCAATAAATGTATTTCGGATAAAACTATACGTTACTGCTATTTTTAAATACACTTTGTGTACCTGTCTATCTGTGTGTGTGTGTGTGTGTGTTTGCGTGTGTGTGTGCGTGTATGTGTGCGTGCGTGCGTGGGTGCGTGCGTGGGTGCGTGCGTGCGTGCGTGAGTGCGTGCGTGCGTGCGTGTGTGTGTGGGTGTGGGTGTGTTTTCTTCATTATTTACGAGATACCAATTTAATGAAGTAAAATAAAAATATTTAATTAAAAATTTAAATTTACGCAGTCATCAAGTCTGCATAGCGCTCAAGATAAAAACGACCCGAAAGCCTTTTTGGATCTGCAAGAGATAATTAGATTGCAGTGTTAATCTCGGAACATGGCCCCTAAAGTACTAGAACTGACTTAGCAGTGTAAATGTGAAGATTGACAATGCTAAACTTCAAAATGTTTTACGAAAAAACTTTAAAAACCTCCCACCCAATTTTCCTTTATATATATACATATATCCTTTATTATAAGAAATAAATACAAAATTTAAAAAAGAAATATATATATCATTCACCCAAAAAACGTGATTTTTCAATCACTTTACAAACCTACTACCCAATTTTTCTTTATATATTTTTATTTTTTTTATTTAATCATAATTTGCTTTCAGGGAAACACCCTATGCAAATAGAGTCTATCGATTATACAAATTATACATTATACATTACATATACAAACATTATAAATACATTATTAATTATTAATATACATGAATATAAAGAAAAATAGAAAAATTCAAATGTATAAAATCTAAAATTTAGTTAAAATTGAACATCTAAAAATTAGTCATAAAATTAAAAAATTCAAACATTGAAATCCTTATTATTTACATAGATTAATTAATAACCAATAAATTAACAATTTCTATTACTGATGACATGTAATATGGCTATTGATATGAGAAATCATCCTACCAAGTCTCTATAGTTTAAAATATTGGTAAAAAAATCAAACAAATTTCGTAAATCTCTTACGCTTTGTGGCTTAAAAATTTTAATTCCATTAACATTTTCCATCCCTTGGTAATACCTTTCCCTCAGATTAGAATAAATAGGACAAACAAACAATATATGATATAGTGTTTCATTATTTTTCGTATTGCACATTTTGCACTCTTGCTGAGGATTAATAATTACAATTTTATTGTTAACAGAAATTTTTATGTATCTACCTGAAGTCTGATCTGCATTAACAGCCTAGTATATTTAAAGTTAGCTGGGAGTAGTAAATAATCAGCCATTTGGAATCTATTCAAGAAAAGGTTTATATGCTCGCTATAGGTAGAATGCTACCGTTCTATGTCTTTATCTAATAAGTAGCATTTATATTTATTCAATATTTTATTAATATTTGCTTTTATCTTAGCTGCATTATTTTCAAATATTAATCTACCCTCTTCTATGGTATCAAGCACATTTTTTAGTTTGGAACACCAGTTGTATTTAGTCATAATAGAAGTAGATGAATCCAATCTGTTTCTTAACGCTAGGAAACATATTTTAGGATATCTCCTATCATTTCTATAAGTTTAACTAACCAGTTTAGGGTGTATTTTAATATATTGTAGCCAATGTGCACAGAACCTGTTTCTAATTTATTAAAAAGTTTGGTGTAGTTTTGCTAAGCGAGAAAGCTTTTTCGTAAAAATTTATGTTTAAATTTTCTATATACGTACAGCTCTATATATCGAAAGCTCTACACTTGTGCACAATACAACAGGGACGTATTTATAATAGCTTTTTTTAAGCTTCTTCATTGCCTTCCATGAATTGATTTTAGCCTTAGCACATAAGTGTATTACCGTTCCTATCGTTGAATTTGACTTTGATATAGCTTTCTTCACTGCTTGAAAGACCAAACCGGACATATAAAATTGAACCCCTAAATAATTATAACTGTTAACTATCTCGACCAGTTCTCCCTCCAAATATATACTTTTATATCTCCTTGGTCGCCCCCTACAGAAATTCAATATTTTAGTTTTTTCAATGTTAATTTTTAGCTTATTGACCGAGCAATATACGTGAAGGGTATTCATTTTTTTCACAAGGTCGGGGTAAGAGTCAGCAAAGATAACCAAGTCCGCGAAAAGTCATCCGCGAACAGAAGAAATAGGATGTCAGCGCCATTTATTATGGGTATTCCTGACAAACCGCGATTTCAAAACAAATCCTCTATGTCTGATAGGAATAGATTGAATAGCATTGGACTCAAGATTTCTCCTTTGCAGCACTCCTTCGGTGATTTTCAACTTTTTCGATAATCCCTCAGGGTTTCCCTCATTTTCCTTTATATATATACATATATCCTTTATTATAAGAAATAAATACAAAATTTAAAAAGAAATATATATATATATCATTCAGCCACAAAACGTGATTTTTCAATCACTTCACAAACCTCCCACCCAATTTTCCTTTACATCCTTTATCTCAATTGAGTGTTATTATTGAGTCCAGACATAACAATTTGTATACAGTACCATCTATTCTGTTAGTTTTTAATATTTTATATTCACTCAGCTGTCATGTAGCCTTTCACTTCAAAAGCGTTGGGTTTCCCCCTCATATAAACCTTTGAAGTCGGCAAACTATCCCCTACCACTACCTCTTACCTTATTTTACCTTCAGTCTTTGTATCTACCTTGACTCAGAAGGTAAATATCAGATTCTATTTTATCTTGCTAACCAGCTACTTATTTAAATATTCATGTATAATGCTTACCATCTTTTATATTATTATCAATTCTGTAAAATATATATTTATTGTCATCCTTTAGCATAGATGCTCATATATTTGTTTCCTTTTAGCCCTGATGAAGATCCACAAGTTGGATCGAAATGTTGGCTTTCGAAAATAAAAATTTTTTCAAACTGAAAATCCTGATCATCATTTAACTATCGTAATATATTTTGTAATATTGACTGTATCGTATCGTGAATTCACTCGCTGGATTCAGAAGCATATAATTAACATATTAAGAGCTCGAAGTACAATTTCGTTTCAATATATGATCAATTTTTTTTTTTTTTTTCCTGCACTATTTTTTTTTTCCGCTCCTTTCGAAATTTAGGATTTAAAAATAAAACACATTCGTCTTTCTAATAACTAAAAGTGCGAAACGACTTTAGATAAATTTTATTAAGCATCAGTAAGTGCTTATATCCAAATACATGCCAAATACATCACTGCCTACGCAGTTTCAAAACAGGATTTGTTTTAAACTTTAAAGGCGTTTCAATGACGAATAGCATCATGTGCCACAGGTGGTTCCTACTTCACGTTCTTTGAATGTCGTCATCCGTACGCGATATCAATTAAATGGCTGACAGGCAGTGAAGGAAAATCCATTTAAACATTAATGATAGATCATCAATTTGGCTGAATGCTGGATCTCAATGCTAATGGTAAAATGGAGTGCTTCTCAAAAAGATACATCACTATTAGAAGACAGACAGACAAACTGAAACCAATCGCATAAGAAAACGTAACGGGATTCTTTTATTTTATTTTATTCGAAGTCTATTGAAATGATTAGCCGGGAAATAAATTGGTATTTTTAGATTTTCCCCAGGTATTAAAGTAAATAGGCTACAATAGTGATTATATGGTAGAATCTCTATTCCAATTAAAGTCAGTGCACCATAAAGTCTAACATTAATTCATCGAATTCCCATCTCAATATTTTTGAGGTTTCGGAGCATCTTAAAGATAAATAAGAATCATATTAATGAAAAAGTAGTTGTATGACTTTCCAATCCGTAAATTGTGTGAGAGGGAGAGAAATAATTCATTTAATAACAGAGCAACGCTGCATTGCTGCATAGGGTTGCTAAACACTCAGCATACTGCATCAATCCGTTACAGACAAAAATAGCTACAACGGTCTTGTCTTATACTGAGCAATATATCTACATAAAAAAAAAAAATTACATTAATTTACGAAAAAACAAATTCTTATTAAAAATAATAATAATTTAATTTATCGCAATCATTTATAATAATTTCAAATAAAATAAAAAAATATTAGATTTATTCCCTGGTAGAGATGTGCTAAATATAAATAGAGATATGCTAAATGGGGGTTCAAATGTCCATTTAGGAATTAAATTAAACGACATAAAGCATGTAAAAGGGAGGTAGATGGGAAAAGTAAAGGAGTATTGACTGTAAGAATGGAATCTGTCTTGGTTTAGAGTTATGGCAGCGAACACTGCTGACTTTACACTTTGAGCCTCCCCCCTCTCCTTTACCTATATATACCCCCATAAATCCTAGGCTTAAGCAGAGTGTTGTACCAGTAGCATGTAGCTTGTCATTGTACTTTTTGTTTTCAATAAAGTTTTTTTTTTCAATTCTCTCCCGTCGAGATTCGTAAATTAGGATCAATGGTAGCCATTTCAGGATTAGCAATTATATCCTCACAAAAGGAGGATAAAATTATATCCAAATTGGCCGTTAACAATTTTCACATGAGTCAACACCAATTTTCCTCATCATCCTCCATTAATGTCTTTCTTTCTCTCCTTTTTATTTAATTGCAGCCTTCTTAGATTGATTGATCCAGAAAAAAAAAATTATTGCAATCCTATGAAGAAGAAATTATTAATACGTACCGGATAGATTGTATATAATTATAAGAGGTCTATGAGAATATTTTACAGAAACGTAGATCAATTTACATTACCAGCTACTAAATGTAGACATGTTATCTGTACAGGATTTGTTGATCAGACAGAACTAATTAACATCGTATGACCAAAGCAACAGGAAAGTGTACTAATTACGGATATAATATATCATGGCATTCACACAAAGCCCTAATTATGGATATCCATTTAAACCTGAAATTTATACGAATAGATGCAATATGATTGTAAATTCGCGAATAGCCCTTCATATTATCATTTCCGTCCTTCGGTTGTGTTGCTATGACAATCACGAACCAGAACTAAACTTCACAAAATGAATGAATGGTTATTTCATTCGCTTTAGTTAAAATATGTTATTTTTATTTTTTTTATCTTTCTTATGGATTCTTTTATTTCCTAATAAAACTAAAAATTAATCTTTGTTAATTAAAAATTATAATGTATATATATATATATATATATATATTACCTATTGAAGAATCAGTAAATTCATTATTAAGACAAACGAAAGGAAGATAGAAAATTACTTTTTAGGAGCATTAAGGTATAAAATTTTGTGCGGAATTGACAGTTTTTTTTTTTTTGTCTTGGCTTAACTGAAATACCTTGTAATAGATAAGCAGAAGTAAAAACGAAGGTATTGAGTGTCCCCAAACATATAAAAATTTTTTTTTCCTAGAATACTAAACCTTCGTCAGTTCAGCAAATTGAAAAGACCGACGTTGATAAAACCCTTGGAGGTGCCGATAGAAGGCTACACCCCTAGCAGTCAGTTTTCCTTAACTCTGGAAGCAAGATAAAGAAAGGATCGCTGAGCCTTCTGTTCTAGTTATCAAATGGTGTCTCAACAAAACTTACATCTACTGTTAGACGGAAGCTTAGGATTACAATTAAATATATATTTGTCTTTATTTATGTTTTGATCCAAATATAAGTCGATTTATTAATTTCTTTTTTTCTTAACTTACTAATTTGATTTGGGTTCAATTTATATTTAACTTATGCATCTGAAATCTAGAACTAACTTGAAAAAGATGATTGTTTTGTCTTGTAAATGCCACAATGAAGTAACAGGAAATTGTTATCAATTTTACAAGATTGATCGTTTTGGAATCTATTTCTCTTTTACAGTCCTGCTACACCGGTTAATAAAATATATTACGGAGAATCGGCATTCATGTCGCCATTGGCATGTGTGAATATTGCCTGCCTCTCTCCCTCCTCACAGATTCAGTTTTACGGTTGAGTTTTCCAAAGGCACGCGCCTTACTGTTATCAATCTACATTTGGCTAAGGAGGGTGCAATACAGATTGGTCTTGGGACCCTAGTTGCCTCACCGAGAAAAATCAGTATCTCCTTAAACAATGGACTGGAATAAGAGTATTCAAATCTACGGCTATACCCTTATAAATTTACCAATATCTTGTTATTACTAAAGTAAAACTATATTTTTTTCTAAAATAAATTACCATCATCCTGAAACCTAATAAGAGGCTTTCATATCTATTTCCAAAGAACTACATATTTATGAACTTTCAAACCCTTTAGCCTTCCATTTACATAAACATTTCGGATTTTATTTTTCTTTCCCAATGACTACCTATATATACACTCCTCGACAAAATTATAGGCCACCCCATTCATTTTTAAATTTCATAAGAAATCTTCAACTTTTTATCTTTTTCATTGTATGTAAGAATCATAATAGAAGTTTGACAAATAAATATAGGCTAATAATCCAATAATTAAAAATATTTACATGAAAACAAGAAAATAAACGAAAATTGATTGCGACAAAATTATAGGCCACTTTTAAAATTATGTCTATTTTTATCATTATTAATATTTATTGAGCCCCCTTATTTTTCTAAAATGTTAATCATTCTATTTTGAAGGGATTTAAAGAGGTTTGTATATATCTTTGCCTAAATTAAACTACTAAGTTAGAATGCTGAGCTCTGAGTTCGTCCAGAGAAGTGAATTGGCTTCCTGCAGCGAATACTGCCCTTCTCAATTGTACCAAACAGTTTTCGATGCAGTTGAGATCAAAAGAACAAGCTTTCCGAGGCAAAAGTGAAATATTATTCTATTCAAAATATTTTTTTACCAACCAAGCCGTGTGGGCTGGAGCGTTGTCTTGTCGGGAAACGGACCTTTCTTTGATGAACTCGTTTAAATGCTCCACTACTGGCTCTCTTATGTTTCCCAATACTTTTTAGCATTAGTTTCTAAAGTAAAAATTTTATCTGACTTCGCCACGATAATTATTACTGACCCAAATCATGACGCCACCATCACCCATTTGCCAGCGACTTAAAATGCTTTGGTTTCTTGGTGGTCATGAAAATAGTATTTGAGGTCATCTATAAACAATCTAAATTTACCGGTTTTTGGTAGTTAATATAACTTTTCTCAAACTTTTCTAACAACCAATATGATCCTGCACAAACTTTTTTATACTCGACTTAGCGTTGTTGTGAAACTGATGTTTTTTTTCGGAATCCTCTGCCGTTTCAAGTGTTCTGCACTCAGAAGGATTTTTTGCACGTTTCGGATGTTAGTAATCACTGCAGCTAACAAAGCGATGTGTCTTGAAGCTCCTGCAGAGTTGGATGCTTCGCAAAATATTCTCCTTTTTTCTAGCATAGGGTAACCCCTTAGACTGTCAGGGCATTTCTTTGTGTCATCTTTACCTCCCATATTTAAATAATTTGTAATCACGTGCCTGCACCGGTATTGAGCTCTAATAATTATTGAAATTGTTCAATTTTTCCGCGTAAGGATTTAATTTCACCTATTTCACAGCACATTATCTCTAGGAATTTCGATTGTTTTAAATTTATTTCTAAACGCTTCAGTAATTAAAAAACAAAAAATTAATTCAATAGCACGAATAGTTTGACTGGGGATTTAAGAAAACACTGAGTGGCCTATATTTTTGTCGCACATGAAAAAGCCTTATAAGAAGATAAAGGATTAAAATGATAACTTAGGAGGAATTTATACATTGATATAATAATCTACTTGCCAAAGACGTAAAATAAGTATAATTACATTCTTTTCAATTATTTACTAGTTCTTGTAACTGAAAAATTGTGGGGTGGCCTATAATTTTGTCGCGTAGTGTATATATATATAAATGATTTAAGAAGGTTTTCATTCAGAATATATCCATTCGTAAATATTGCGAAAGCAGTGTTTCTAGAAGCACGGGCTTCTAAAAAAAAAGATTTGCTTAAGAATAAATATATTTAATGAGAGTTAACAGGAAATGCAAGATTGCTACAATTTTTACTCATAAAGTTATCTCATGATAATTTGTACATTATAATTAAGGCCCGGATTTTCAATAGTTATCAAATGGTGTCTCAACAAAACTTAGATCTACTGTTAGACGGAGGCTTAGGATTAAAATTAAATATATATTTGTCTTTATTTATGTTTTGATCCAAATTTAAGTCGATTTATTAATTTCTTATTTTTAAACTTACTAATTATTTGGGCTCAATTTATATTTGACTTATGCACCTGAAACAATCTTTTTATTCCCTTTTTGCCGTTCAGGACTTTTCTTCTTGAAGCAAATTTTAATACTTTTTAACGGCATTAGATATATAGTTGTTTTTTTCTAACACTAAAAATAATATTACTAAAATACAAATTTAGTGCATCTTATTATTTTGTAGTTTCTTCGGAGAATATTCAAACAACATACACTTATTATTTTCATTGTTTCTTTTAATAATCTCTAAATTGAATTTTGGTCTTGGTAGTCAAAAAGACGAAGGTTTGGTAATAAGGTTCCCTTTTATTTTTAAAAAGAGAATTAAAAAAAATGGGTTAGGGAGGGAGTACTCAAAATAAATGGTTGCCTTTAAATAAAGGGCTGAAGTTAAAAAGGGAGAATTTTTGGGTGTAGCGTCATCTGGCCTGCGGTGGACAGAACCGAATGGCTAGTCCGGCTGCGGTCTGCCCCAGTCCTTTCTAATTAAATTACACCAACATTATTAGCTCAGTTAAGAGCCCCCCCCCCTAGAATTAATTAATAGCAGATTCTAAATAAACTAACGCAATTTCGCGGCGAGGTAGTAATCGTTAGTTTCCCCACCCCCGAAGCTTAACCGCAGCAGCATTGCATAATGAGAATAAAAAGATTAGGAGAGAAACATGTTATCTGAAATGGCTCGATAATGCCGGCTTTTCAGTTCCCCGTTGTAATTGGACCCAATAACGATCCCACGATGTAAATATTGGGTTGTCCGGAAAGTTCGTAGAGAAATTTGGAAAAAAATTAAAATTGATGAACAGCTTAAAATTTACTTATTTAATCTACAAAAGTAGTTACTGCCGTTAGCGATTACCCTTTCCCAACGGCTTGGAAGTTCCATTATCCCTTTTTCCAAAAATTACTGTCCTTACTCCTGAAGAACAATAAAAATAAACTGAATCGTCACTCATGTTGGTTTGCAATAAACTAAACTACTTAATAAAGACGAATTCAGTGTGTAAACACAGTTAATTCCATGAGGATTAAAGGCATATATGTAAATAAACATTAGCTTTGTGATTTATTTTTAGTAGAAAAAATAAAAGGTAAATTTTATTTTAAAAATCATTACGAACTTTTCGAACAACCCAATACTTCTTTGTAAAATAGTAGATCCTGAGCCGTACTTATAATTTTACAATTACCATACACATCTTAGAGGATATTTCCCCAATAGTTTACTAGAAGAAAAAATAAGCCCATTTTTTTATAGCTTCTGATATATTACACCTCAAATGTTGCTGTGCAACGTAATTTATTAGAATGTTTATATCCAATATATATATATAAAATTTATTTTTTGAAGAGTCATGATTGGGCTCCGCTGGGAGTCAAACCCGGGTCTTCCGTGTGAAATGCGCGGTATGCTAACCACTGCACCATTGAGCTCGCTTCCAAGCGGAACCAATCCTTCCTCTTCACTGATAGCTCTCCCTCGATCTCGCAAGTTTTGCGAGTATTTACGGGAGGTGGAAAATTTTTGTCCAATTTTGGGCATCACTTGACGATTGTCAATTTTTAAATTATTTTATATTAATTTAATCTATTTTTGTGGGTAACCACCTTGTTTTAAATTATTTTAACTAAATTATTTTTTGAAGAGAAAAGATTGGGTTCCGCCGGGAGTCGAACCCTAAACTAATTATTACACCGGAGTATACAATGAAACTTCTAATGACAATAACTTCGAGCAATTAGACTTTTCCACTACCGATTCGAGCATAAATTATAATGCTAGATTTTCTCTTTGGGAAATGTATACTCAACACCTGCTTCCAATTGTTGCTTTCAATTATATTATTAATTGAATCAGTTTGAAAAATGAAGGTAAATAATTTAATTTTACTAGGAACAGTTTCACCTAATGTATCTAACCTTAAAACAAAAATAGGTTCAGCGGTCTTCAAAATGTTTTCTAAACAATAAAAGCAATAATTTAACATGTAGCTTATATAGTTACATGGTTTTAAAAACCAACACTAAAACAACATTTCTTGTCTTTTAGCAACAGAACAGCTCTATCGAATAGAGGGATTGAATTGAATACAAATTGGTGTCCATTTGGACATTTATATAATAATTTTTAACATCAATATGGCAGAATCCAATGTTCATAAAAGAAACCTACGTATTTTTTCTTGATTACCGAATTCAGTCGATAACCTAAAAAAAAATATCACCAAGAAGAAAGATTGAAGACCAAGAATTTAATGCTTACTTAAGATGATCCTTGTGGATTTAATGAAACGGAATTTCAATAGGTTAAAATCAAGGGTTAATAACATGTAAAACAAACAAGACCCAAATTATCTATATCTGGACCATTATTTAAGGTTAATATAAATAATGTATTTAAGCTATATAAAATTTATTTTCAATAAAAAACCAAATACTAGATGAAAAATAAAAAAAATAGGATTAATCGAAAAGAGTCGGAAACAGACCATTTCTTTTATATAAGTTTTTATTGGAAATTTGATATAGATACACTGATCATTAACCGTAACGTCCTGTATAATTCATCAAGACGTTGATTATAGGTTTTATTTTCGAAGTAATTTTATTAACTAATATTTATTGATTTATCTAAAATCAAGATTGGGAGTAGTTGGAATCCGAGCCTCGTCCACACGGTACGAAATATCGATCGTTCACGAGAATCCACGACGAAAAATTCATAGGATTCATGCTGCTCGCTCAAACAATTCATACAATTAATATTTCCTTTGATTCTTATAATAGAAAACCCAAGACGGACTAATTTATAAATATTAATTAAATAGTATGCTCAAAAAATTATAAATCTTGATTTTAGAAAAAATAAAAAATAATTAAATGCTAATCCCTACACGTTCATATTTAATGAACTGTCTGCACATAATTTAATGGTAAATGGTCGTGATTATGCGATGTTAAAAAAAAAAAAAACGGTTATTAGTTGATTTTTACGTAATTTAAATTCATATTATATTTATTTATTGGCAATATTAGTTCTTTATTAGTAATTTATTATTTATATTTACTTTTAGTTTGACGTAAATTTTTCAAAAAACAAGGCGTTTAATATCTCATAAATAAAGTGTTAATAAACGTATATACCTGAATAAATAAGTTATACTTAAATAAATTCATAAAAACGGATATACATGGGGAATTAATTTCTTGTTTTGAGGTCCTAAATTACTTTTTAAAGTTAGGACACAATCCTGAAAAACCCTGTACATTCATTCGATTATGAAAAGGAAGGGTCTTTTTAGTTTTACGACTACGTGTTGTTAACCAGTGATTTTTCTAGGAACAGTTTTACCAAATGTTACTAATAAAAAATTTTCGTTTCATTAAACCATATGATCCACAAGTAACGTGTACAATAAGCATTATATTCTCCGTTTTGGTCTGGAATTTTTCCTCCCTTTCGATAGATTTTTCTAGGTTAAAGACGGAATTCGATAGTAAGGAAAAATATGTGTTTCTTTCAGGAACATGGAATTCTGCCATACGTAAAAGAATGATCACATGGACATCAAATGAGTATTCAATTCAATCCTTATATACGATGGAGCTGCCCTATGACTGGCTGTAGGAAAACCGATTGTATAAGACAAGGAACATGGTTTGAGGGATACTTAAGCAACAAGCTAAATTATAGATTTTATTTTGTAGATAATATAGTATTATTTTGAAAACTACTTAATCCTTTTTTTTTAATATATTGTACGAGTGAGTCAGTCATCAATCAAAGTGGAATCAGTTCTAGACAGCGAGTCTGTTTGTATAATCATATCATTTAAGCGAAAACTATAGATTGTGGGTCTTTTAATCGTCAAAGTAGTCAAAACTGAAAAAAAATTTATTAGTCTTTTATGTCAGGTGATTAAAATCCAACTATATTTCTATTATGATCTTTTCATTATCTCATGTGCGACGTTTCGAACCCTTTTTCCATCACCAAGCACCTAAAAATTCCTATATTGCACATCGTATAAAATATCCCGTCTTCCTTTCCCAACATGGTGTGTCCAAATTCATATTATCATCCTGGCTTCCTGTGTACAAGGATTTTTTTTATTTTTTTTTTATTGTAAGAGGATACTTAGTGAATCAGTTGTTGTCCATATTAAGTTCTGAATAGCGAAACTGCTTCAATTATCATATTATTTAAGCGAAAACTATTGATAAGATACTATAGGAATATTACAAATAAACAATCCCTCTAATGATGATGTAACGAAACGAAAATTTTTTAAAAGTTTCATTACCTGAAACTGTTTCTAGAAAAATCACTGGTTAGTAACATTTATTCGTATAGCAAACAAAAACCCCATACGAATATATCATCACTATTAGAAATGGAGACTTCTTTAACCTTAGCTTGAATTTTTAGTAATCGTCCCATTTATGCTATGGCTTGCATTGTCATGTGATAGGAATTTTATATGCACAGTGAATTGAATCGAAATGGTTTAGGAATCTAAAATATTTAAAAAAATAATATTAAGCAAATCTTATATTGAACAAGATATATGTCGATGTTAAATAAGTGTTATGAGATTGTGTATTACTTAGAACTTAATATGGACAATAACTGATTCACTTAGGATCCTCTCACAATAAAAAAAAAAAAAAAATCCCGTTCGGACTAGTTCGACGATGAAAAGATCTAAAATCTAAACATGAAATAATTTATAAAATTATAAAGATGGCCCTAACCACGATATGGTTTATAGTCATTCATCCATCATCCTATCCTTACGATTTTCATATTTTTTTCTTTCCTTTAATTCTTTTGTTCTGACCATTTCTGGCGTAACGGTGGTGTATTCAGGAGATAGAACAAACCTATTCCAACCAGATAGGAAAAGTTAAGATTTATTCCTTTGATCCGTCATGAAATAACTTTGATCCTGCCCAGACTAAACCTTCTTTAAATACTCATGATAAATGTAATGAGACTTTCATGCCCAGTATACAACATCGGATTTATCGCCGAAAATAAAACTTCCCCCTTCATTATTAACAACTCTCCCACGCAAACCAAACTTGGCTTCCTCAATAATTATACTAAAACTAAAAAGTCAATGACCTTTTTATACGCCCTAAAATAACCAATAAAAGAAATATCAAATATTATAATTTTCTCTAATTGGTTGTTGTCTTGTTTTTCTCATTTAGCCCTGAAGAGGACCTGAAATTCAGATCGAAACGTCGGCACAATTAAATATATGATACTTGCATATCAGTGTTATTTATTTTGACCCCCCCCCCCCTCTTCATTATATCTACGGTCTACTTTCTTCCACCGTTATGAGATTATATACTTTATCTAAAATTGAAGTCTCTCGAAGGTATAAAAGAGGGCGTATAAAAAGGTCATTGACTTCTTTGTTTTAATATACTTGTTGAGGAAATTTAGAAAGCCAAGATTGGTTTGCGTGGGAGAGTAGTTAATAATGAAGGGGGAAGTTTTATTTTCGGCGACAAATCCAATGTTACTGTAGAGGAGAGCGGGGTTGGTTGGCATAGGGGGTAGGTTGGCCATTGGCTTATAGTTTCCGTCACACCTGTTGTGAAGGCCCCAACATTGTACCATGTGACACGCATGACCTCGGGAGTCTTGTCCTGGGTTTTCAATCTGATGCTAACAGTGTAGAGAAGTAAATTTTGTTAAAAGGCATGACAAAACATTAGACACCGATTCTGATCACAAAGTACCAAACTCCTTTGAAAAACCTAACCATTTTAATAACCTGTTTCTTGTTTGATTGTTCTCCCCTGTCCTGACGGCCATCTTTCATATGATCTCTCCTGTGGGGTTAGTTGGCTATCTTCAAATAGGGTTTGTTGGCGCAGTAGCAATTCACAAAAGCAAGGAAAACATAAAAAAAGTTGAAACTACCAAATGTCTTTAGTTCCAGCGAGGAGGATGGGAGCGATATTTCCTATGCAGAAAGTGACGACAGTCTAAACCTTTATGTTCTTCTATTGTCATTGTTCTGGCCAACACGTAAATATTATAATATTAGTGTACAAGGCAACAGTATGTGTGCATCTTAGAGTATTAACCACGTAGACAAAAGACGTATTAGTCGGGCACTATCGTCTAATTCCGTACACAGTTCGGCCCGAGCTCCCGGTACGACAATACGTACGTGAAGAGATTTCTTTTTTTTCTGCTTATTATGTCTGCCAACATTGGGCCATTGCAGAGCAGCATTTATGGAAACCTTTATTGATCCGGCCAGATTGAAGAGTTCGTTATATTTCTCCAGCCAGCAGTCTCCATCTTCCAGGGAAGAGTTTTTTCTTTACTTTAATAGACTATTGATAACTATTTTTATGTTATGAATTTTTTCTTTTATTTTAATAGACTATTAAAAACAAGTTAAAATTTAAATTAATGAACAAATTAAAAATTAATGAACAAGATTAATGTTAACACGTTTCAGTGCTACATTATTATTAAATGTGATATTAACATCACCAAATATTTTTTATTGTATTTTTTTTTTTTTTTTTAGTTTAATCTATAAACTTTAATCGACTCAAAATGTCGATTTTGTAAAAACCAATGTAAAGCGAGATCAAGACGATTATTATAACAATAAAGAATATACCCAGAGATCGGCTGAAGTTACGCAATTTTTTATGGACAGGTATTCGCACCTGGTCTTAAAGAACCACTGAGCGAAATTTGGAGAAGTTAGGACAAACAGATGGATTTCTATAATGAACAAACAGAATTTCGTCTTTATATACATAGATTATAGCTGTATATCCCGTCTTCACACGGGGAATTTCATTTTTCTAAAGAAACGGTCGATTTCGTAAAAAAAAACATTGTAATGTGAGATCATTATGATTTTTATAACAATAAAGAATATCAGCTGAAGATCGGCTGAATTTATGCAATTTTAATATGGACAGGTGTTCGCACCTGGTATAAAAGAAACACTGAGCGAAATTTGGAGAATAAAGAATATCAGCTGAAGATCGGCTGAATTTATGCAATTTTAATATGGACAGGTGTTCGCACCTGGTATAAAAGAAACACTGAGCGAAATTTGGAGAATAAAGAATATCAGCTGAAGATCGGCTGAAGTTATGCAATTTTAATATGGACAGGTGTTCGAACCTGGTATGAAAGAAACACTGAGCGAAATTTGGAGAATAAAGAATATCAGCTGAAGATCGGCTGAAGTTATGCAATTTTAATATGGACAGGTGTTCGCACCTGGTATGAATATCTACTATTACGTTGTCTAGATTCTGGTAATAAGACTCAATTTGAGAAGAAATTTGCTGATGAATTCGCCTCATACCAGAATTTGGTTGACTTCATTAAAGCTGAGTGGAAGTCTATGGACGTTCATTTTGATGAGCTTCATCCTCAGCCTTCAAACAAGAAGAATTTTAATCGGGAACAGGCTTATCCACGCATTAAGAGTTCTTCCAGAAAAACTTTCTTCGTTGGAGAGGGATTAAAACCACGTGCAAACAATGTGTCGTCTAATCAAACAAACAAACGAACACCAAATGAAAATTGCCCTGTTTGTCAAAATCCTCATAGTCTTTATCAATGCAGGACTTTCAGATCAACTTCACCAGCTTCAAAACTTACACACTTAAGGAATTGGCAAGGTTGTCATAATTGCTTTTCAACCAAACATAAGACTGACACTTGCACCTCCCTCAGACGGTGTAACTTCTGTAATTAAAATCATCATTCGTGGTTGCACCAGAATCATGACGAGAATGCACCAAGACCTCCAGCACAAGCACCTCGTTCTTCTTCTTCTCAAAACGTTGAGCCAGGTATTTCCCTGGAAGTCTATCAGAAGAAGAAGTACTCCTCCTCTTCTTGAACTGCGCTTATTCATATTAAAGATTCCCAAGGAAAATTTCAAACAGTTAGAGCTGTGACGGACAGTGGCAGTTAATTTTCCTTCATGACAAAAGATTGTGCCAACCGACTTGGACTTCCAATACAACCTTCAGGACACTCTGTCTCTGGTGTTTGCCAAATTTCCGTACCAAACACCCAAGGCCAACTTAGTTGTACCATCAGATCTTCCATCGCATCATATCGTTTCAAGGAACTTTCAACTGAGGTCATAGTAGTTCCGCATATCACCAGCAATCTACCTAAATCTGCCATATTACCTACTACCCAATCATATTATAAAGGATTTGCTTTAGGTGATCCTTAGTATTGGAAACCAGGACCAATTGATTTTCTTTTAGGAGGTGATTTATTTATTGACATTCTTACTGGCCAATCTATCATTAAAGTTCATCCTGGTATTCCTCGACTTCTTCCCACAATTTTCGGCTTTATTGTCACAGGTACTCTAAATACCCCAAAAAAATCAGGAGAAGGATCAACCTTTCTTGTTCAATCCCAAACAACACTTAAGGGCATCATCCAGAAGTTTTGGGAAGTTGAAGAGGTTACACCCCTAACTACTGTTTCTGATGAAGAGCAGCTTTGCGAAACCCACTTTCGTAATACTCATAGCCGCCTTGATTCCGGACGTTATGTTGTGTCCTTACCAGTAAAGCCTTCAATTCAGTCACTTAAAAATCCCCATGAACAGGCCTTCAAACGCTTGCTTGCCCTGGAAGCGAGGCTGACCAAGGATCCTCCCCTGAAGATAGAATACCATAATTTTATGAGAGAATATATTGGCCTTGGCCACATGAAAGAACAGCCTTCTGGTACAGGAGCTTACACTCTGCCGCATCATGCTGTGGTCAAGCATGAGGATGGGCGATCAAACTCAGGACTGTGTTTGATGCGTCATACAGATCTTCGACAGGCTCTCTTAATGACCATCTTTTTATTGGTCCCAAGCTTCAGTTGGACATTCGGGACATTCTTTCCAATTTCAGGGTACATTCTATTGTCTTCACGGCGGATATAATCAAGATGTACCGACAAATTTTGCTTTGTATTTGTGATAGGAAATACCAGCACATACTCTGGCGATTTGATCCGTCAGATGCTGTTAAAGAGTACGAGTTGTGCACCGTTACATATGGTGAAAGTTCTGCCCCTTATCTTGCCAAAAGAACGGTGAGACAATTAGTGGAGGATGAAGGTGGACCATATCCCCTCGCTGCAAGAGCTCTCCTTGAGGATATTTACGTCGATGACGTGGTCACCGAAGCATCATCGGAAACGGAAGCTTCAGCTCTCCAGACTGAATTGATCGAACTATTGGGGAAGGGTTGCTTTGAACTTAGCAAATGGGCCAGCAACAGTGAAAACATACTCATCAAGGTTAATGAATCACAAAGGCAAGCAAATGTAGTCAGCCTCTCTTCTAAAGATGAACCCAAAATAAAACTTCTTGGAATGCAATGGATTCCAAATAGAGACACCTTTACCTATGAAATCACCATTCCTCCTTTTCATTCGACTAAACGAGCCATATTGCTCGGCTCGCATCTACGACCCACTGGGATTCCTTTCCCCCGTCGTCTTTTATGCCAAGATAATTCTTCAAGACATGTGGGCCTCAAAATGCTCCTGGGACGATATAGGTCCACCTCAGATATGTCAGAAATGGCATCAGTTTTTATTGCAATTAAAAACCCTCGGTGAAATCAAGATACTTCGGCGAGTTACTCATGATGCCGCCATTAGATACAGTTTACTGGGCTTCAGCGATGCCTCGGAGCGAGGATACTCAGCCGTCTTATATCTTTTAACGAAGACAAAAAAGGAGACTCGCATTCACTTAATAGGAGCAAAAACCAAGTGCGCTCCCATCAAACCAATGACTGTCCCCCGTCTGGAACTCTCGGGGGCATTACTCCTCAGTCGCCTTTTCAAGTCATTCTGGAGTTTATTAAATAGAATTAATATCTCAGAAGCTTATTTCTTCACAGACTCCACAATAGTTAAAATTTAGAATCGTCGATGCTCACCCTGGGAAGGATGGTGTAGTAAGGATAGCTACCGTCAGAACCGCTTCAGGGTATTACAAGCGACCATTAGTAAAGTTAGTCTCCCTTGCACCTATAACTAATTAAAATTAAAAAAAAATTTCAAACTTTAGGTGGGCGGAGTGTTCTGGCCAACACGTAAATATTATAATATTAGTGTACAAGGCAACAGTATGTGTGCATCTTAGAGTATTAACCACGTAGACAAAAGACGTATTAGTCGGGCACTATCGTCTAATTCCGTACACAGTTCGGCCCGAGCTCCCGGTACGACAATACGTACGTGAAGAGATTTCTTTTTTTTCTGCTTATTATGCCTGCCAACATTGGGCCATTGCAGAGCAGCATTTATGGAAACCTTTATTGATCCGGCCAGATTGAAGAGTTCGTTATATTTCTCCAGCCAGCAGTCTCCATCTTCCAGGGAAGAGTTTTTTCTTTACTTTAATAGACTATTGATAACTATTTTTATGTTATGATTTTTTTCTTTTTGAAAGACTTTTTTTCTTTTATTTTAATAGACTATTAAAAACAAGTTAAAATTTAAATTAATGAACAAATTAAAAATTAATGAACAAGATTAATGTTAATTATTTAACATGTTTAAGTGCTACATTATTATTAAATGTGATATTAACATCACCAAATATTTTTTATTGTATTTTTTTTTTTTTTTGTTAGATGGTAAAAGTTTTATTTTTCAATATTATTTACAATTAAAGTTAGCTTAACTGCTATTCGAAATATGTTTTTTTTTTTTTTTTAATATTTTCTGTTTACCCTTTTAAATTCCTTGATTTTTAAGGCTTTATTTATTTTTTAATTTACCAGCCTATGGAAGGTGGGCGGAATTGGTGTATTAAAATATTATTTTTTTTTTAACGCCCACCGCCGCCACAGTCATTTTATTTTCCCTTAAAAGCTGTTAAAAACCGATTCAAAATTATTATACCATTATAGTGCAGCTTTTAATAACAAAAATAGGTGTCGGGCAGTATTTGAATGAGATGGCTAAACAACTCCTCCTTCTAGACCAACCCGCCCCACATAGGGGGTTAATTGGCATACTCTGGATTGACGAATTCTTCAATTTTCTATGATCCTAGTATTAAATATTACGTGTTGAAAAAAATACTTGAAGTACTCTAATACTTGGAGTTTACAGTGGTATCAGCCTTATTGGGATTATATTAACAGGAACGACTCAACAACCAAAAAAGGGAAAACTGTTGCCAACCAACCCCGCTCACCCTACTAAATGGTGTCAAGGTACCTTCTCCTGGACCAGACCTAATCCACTATGCCATGCTCCAACATCTGCCTGAAAATACCTTGAAATGGTTGTTGGATTTCTACAATCACATCTGGATCACTGGTTATTTTCCTAGTGATTGGAATCAATCATTAGTGGTCCCCATTTTGAAATCAGGTCAAGATATGTTGAATCCATCCAGCTATTGACCCATCTTCCTAACAAGCTGCTTGTGTAAAATATTAGAACGAATGGTGAACAAAAGGCTTACATGGATCTTAGAGAAAAATCAACTTATCCAAAACTTTCAGTGTGAATTCCGAAAAGGGAGATCTACTATTGATCATTTGGTTTAAATGGAGGCCGAATTACAGTATACATTTGTCCTGGAAGAGCAGGCAGTAGCTATATTCTTTGATATGCGAATAGCTTTTGATAAAACCAGTAAATTTTCCATTCTAAAGAAGCTTCATTCGTTAGGGTTTAGGGGTAATCGTCCTAAATTTATCCACGAATTTCTTTCTTGTCGCTCCTTTCGAGTTCGAATTGGTACATCCTTATCTAGACAGTGCATGCAAAGGAGTGGAGTACCACAAGGGTGATTACTAAGTACGACCTTATTCGCATTGGCCATTAGTGACCTTGAGTTAAATCTTCCTCGATGAGTACAAACGAATATTGTGGGACAAAGAGCTTGTCGACGACCTAGCGATATTCTGCAGGGCAAAGGAAACACAGTCTATCAAAAATAACCTGCAAGATGCGCTCGATCGCATTGATGGGTGGTCTAAATCATCAGTACTTCGTTTCTCTACTGATAAAACACAATGCTTACATTTCTATAGAAAACGGAAATCACCACCTTCACCAGAACTACGTCTTGGAAATGTCACTACCTTACCTCAACATGTGCAAATTCCTAGGATTCTTTGACCGATGATTTTCCTGGCATCAACATTTAAAATCACTTCGAGAAAGATGCTCAGGAAACCTCAAGGTATTGAGACTAGACTACAATGCTGAAGGTATAACAAGCCCTAATATCTTCGAAAATTGATTATGGCAGTTTTATTTTTGGCTCCGCTTCTAAAATTACTCTAGCTATGCTCGATTCTGTAAACCACACAGGTATTCGCCTAGCTACCGGAGCATTCCGAACCAGTCCGAACCTCAGTCTTTGTGTAGAATCCGGCCTACCACCGCTTTCTTTTAGAAGACAAAGGCTTGCCATTAATTATATCACGAAGTTTTACACCAATATCTCGAACCCTGCCCACAAATACGTATTTCAGCCTAAATTTTCAACAAGATTTCAACAAAAGAGCAACGCAACACTCCCGTTAGTAGAAAGAATTGCCCATGCCGTGAATAGATTAAAAGTCATCCCTTTAAACGACAAAGAAAATAACATACCCCCGTGGACCTATGTACAATCGAAGTTAAAGCTAGATCTTGCTAAATTTAAAAAAGACAAAACAGATCCAAATGAATATAATGAACTATTCGATAAAATCATTTTTTCATAGCCCGAACACCTATTGATATTCACCAATGGTTCTAAATCGGATACATCAACGGCTTCCGCTACACCCGATTCTACATATAAATGTAAGCTACACCACCTTTGTTCGATTTAGACCGCAGAAATTAATGCCATCGCAATGGCTCTACGACAAGTCATGAACACGCCAGCTGTTGAGGCAGTGGTAGTATCAGATTCCTTAAGTGCCCTGAGGGCGATGAACAACATGTAAGCCGACGCCCCCAGGAATAAACAGGGTTCTCGGGCTAGTAAAAAAGCTACACGATGTTGGAAAATCTACATCTTTCGTCTGGGCTCCAGGCCATACAGGAATTAGAGGAAACGAAATGGCAGATAAGGGGCGAAAGAAGCTCTTGCTCTTCCAGGACGTGGCAGAACCTTCCTAACAGCGTCGGAATTAGCGCGACCACTAAGGAAAAACATGTTTCAAGATTGGCAGACATTGTGGGACAACAGCCCTCCGAATAAATTGAAGACTATCAAAAAGGAAGATGGAGCATGGAGCAGCTCCTGCCGCAGGAGTCGCAGAGAAGTGGTTCTAACACGACTCAGGATAGGACATACGAGGCTTAGGACCTACGCACCCCACCTCATAACAAAAGAAACTCCGCCCAGATGTCCTAAGTGTGATGAAAGATTGACAGTAGCTCACATTTTAGTCGATGCTTATACTTACTACAAGAGAAGGCTCCAGGGTATACCAGCAAATATATCCACCCCATTGGGAAATGAAGAAAAGTGGTTAAATAGGGCCATTTATTTTCTCTCCAGGGAAGGATTTATTAAAAGTATTTGAAATGTTTTTTCTTTTTTTTCCATCTAATTTTTTTTTTAATTATCTATTCTTTTCCTCTTTTTTAATTAATTTATCTTTAATTTTTTTCTAGATCAGATTCTATCTCTCTTCCCGTCTCTTATTCTGATTAATCTTGCTCTCAATCTGTATTTTTATTACTTATTTATTTATTACCAATTCTATTCATTGAAAGCATGCTTCCAATCTAAATCATTAATAACTTAAAATCAATAAATTTAAACAAAATGATATAGATATAAACGTTTATGACCAAGGGGGTTTACGCCTTCATACTAAAACAACCAACCAGCCAATATGTCAGTTGAAAAGTATGTAAACCTAACTAATATTTGATGCTTTCGAAAATGATAACAGATGAAACTGTTATTAAATGCTTTAACATTATACTATAACAATGTTAAATTATGAAAATATATTGTTCCGACAGACAAGAGATAATTACCTGATCAATGTGTTCTGGCCCACTAGTTGAATATTAAAATTATATCGCGCGCAAAATTATTCAATTAAAAATAATAAGCAGGTTAATAGTGAACATTCATCTAAATAATTAAGAGTCGGTTATTTTTGCAAGCAGTAATTGGTCGGTTATTGTATTTTATTTTAAACAAATCAATTTCAAATTAACAAAGGTGGATTTACTAAGAGCGCAGGAACAATGAAGCAGAAACCCAGGTTTGATTCCCGAACGTGCCCAATCTTTTATCTTCAAACAAAATTATTCAAAGTATAAGTCAAAGTATTTTATTTGGTATCTAGATCTCTTGAACGAGATGATTGACTAAAGGGGAAAAAAAAAATATTTCCTAATTACAGAGAAAAAAATTAGTTTACGTAAAAAAATAAATAAATGGTACTTCATTATGATCTATTAAGAATTAACTGTTATCTCATATTCATAAAAACCTGATACACACTGCAGCATCCGTTCCGAATTGGACATATGCCGTCAACAGAGTTCCCAAAGGATCACAGAACAAATATCAAGTTTAAGTTGATTTTTTTTTTCTTTGTTCAACATTTTTTTCTCCTATCTTGAATCGTGATTGGCTCGAAAAAAATAAGTCGATTGCAAATTTTAGCTTGTTTTTTTTTTTTTTTTTTTCGTTTCTTGGCAAGTTTCTTTCTCCCAACTCATTAAAAAAATGTTTTCTAATTATCCACGGACACTTGATTCTCCCTCACTAATTTATTTCTCATCTCAGGAGAACTTATCATCGAATTGGGAGCATTTTTGGGGCTCATTCACGCTATTATCCAAGCATTACCATAATAATTTGTGCTTGAGTCGTTTTGTTTCAATCCTTCAGCCTTTCTCTCGTTCTCGAACTGTTTACTGATAATATATCGTACTGGTTGAGAAGAAGACTGTGCTGATTTATTTTTTAATTATATTAATACGATAATATTATTGTTTCGATGAAAAGTGACCCATTTAAGACCCAATGAAATAATCATATTCTTAATCAATGATTTTTTGTTCAATTTATCATTCTCTCGTAGCCTAATGTATCAATTTATTATATCCTACAATTAATTTGAATTTGGCTCACTTTTGATCTTTCCAAAAAATAAGTTCCAATTGGATTTTTTCATCATTGCAAATTATAGGTGTGAAGAATAATTGATGAGATTGGTATATAGAGGGTAATTTGAGTTAATTTCTTGGAACTAAAAGATTTTCCTTTATTTATTTTTATTATAGTTATAAAACATAACCAAATACATAAGAAAAAATACTATAGTTATTTATTAAAATACTAGATTAACAAATTATATCGAGACCTCCTTCCTGATTATGAATAACGAGTTGGCTTACTAATAGTAAAATAGTAGACATAGTTTGTAGGTAACTTAATATTACCTAAGCTCAACACGAAATTAAAACTCAAACAAATGGTGTTTGTTGAATCTTGTTGCAAGCTTCTTAGAGTAAACCAATTATTCCTGTGTTTTCTGTTTAATGCTTTTGCTAACTTATTAAATTCAGTATTGGGTATTGTTTTTGTTTTTTTATTGCCACAAAATAATAATAGACATTTCATTATTTGGAATCTTGATAAAATTAATAAATAAACGGTGTTTTAGGGAAAGGAATATTAAAACTTTGCCAGCTAAATCAAGTAAGATTATTTCAATATGGATAATATTCATAAATATACTAATTGTGGATTAATCATTATATATTATAAAGCAAAGTGTACAATGTGCGTGCGGAAAAAGCTCAAAAACGACTTCACGTACGATCAAGAATGTTATATCGTCCTATAGCCATATAGCCCCTAACGAGAAAGAAGGTTTCAGTTTTTATCTTAAGTGTGTAATGTTGAAGGGACAAGGGCTGTAATTTTAAGCCTCTCTAATTAATTATTTGTAATTAATGTAATGAGCCCATCTAATAAGCCCAGGCGATTTAATGAATGAAACATTTAGTGCGACATTTGGAAGGCAGGAGCGCTAAGCTCCATTCTAAAGGTTATCGTTCATTAGTTCGGTTTGTTATGGTTATAGTTTCAGCTGTTCTCTTTAAATTACACGAGATTGTGTTTAAATAATTTGTTTTCCTTTTTATTTTTAAATAAAGCCATCACATCTCTGCAATGAATTGAAAATAAAAATAAACAAAACCAACTGGATTCCTAAGTAAATGAAGTTTCACATAAGAGGAAAAAATTGATCAAAACATTGCCTTTCATTTATATTTAATATAAGAATAAATTTACAGCAAAAGAAAAATTGCTTATTACTGTAGCGAGGGAATAAAAACTAAAACGAATAAAATAGATAACCTGTAGATAATATGAATAAAATATATAACCTAATGGAATGTATATTGAAAATAAAGTGTTCATATAATACTTCTGTTTAGAAAATTCGTTAATTTTCAACCGAATTCGAAAAAGGAGATGTTACTCAACTTGATAAGGATGTGCCTCTTTTTATATTTTGTAATGTAAAGAAATTTAGGAACGACAGGAATATATTTTGACAGGAATATCAAAATATAACAGCTTAATGAAATATACATATATACAAAATAAGAAGATTGTATTTTCCAAAGAGAAATGTTATGTAAATGGCTTTCCCGCAAAATATTAAAATTGAAGTCATTCTGTCAACTCAAAGGCTCATGTTATAGAATACATTACTCAAACAAAAATCGAATATTTTTGCTACAAATATACCACCGAATAACAAAATGAAAAAAGTAAAATTTGAAAAACCATATGTTACAGCTAAACGATATCCTAGCTAAAAAAATATAATAATTATTATTCTTTTATAAAATTTATTGAAATTTACAGTAAATACATTTAGTTAAAGTGATAATAATAAGAAAAGAACAAGCTACAGTCATGAACATTGCTAAAGAGAAGCTACCCATTGGCAACACTCAACTAATACACTTGACAGAGGAGGTCCCGAGGCCATCTTTTTAATTATTTAAGACCACATATAATCAGAAATAACTGGAGTTCAGATTTTCATGTATATTATTTAAAAATCTGTGTCTAAATGTGGCCACATTTTTATAAAATGATCGCAAAACCATGAGAAATAAAATTAAGTCAAGAAAGTTAATAAATAGGCGTGCGTACATTTCATCAAACAACTTTTGATATGCTAATCTATTAATTTTTCAATAAATATATAAGATTATAGGGAAAAAATTAATTTGAAAATAATAACTTGCATTAAGTATTTGCCTGTGATTTGCAAAGTAATTATCGCCCGCAAAATATGAATTTTTAACAAAAAATTCTCTCTGAGGTTTCGAAACTTACCACTAATACTGAAACTGAAGTTTCAGGATGGTGCAAATTTTTTTTCTAATCATGATTAATTTTGGTCTGTTTTCTGTACTATTATGTTTTAAAGTTATTATTTTATTCCACCAATCCCACAACTCCCTAAGCGAAGTCGGGCACCACAGCTAGTATAATATATTATTCAATTCATATGCTACTTCATCTAGATCTTAATCATTATACTATATTTATATTGGAGGAAGATAGCAGTCATAATAACGTATGCAACACAGTAAAGATAAGTGCTATCCAAATGAATAAATAAATTTCAAAAAATCGGGTGCGAAGAACGCAACACACAACTTTCACTAACTAACATACTTAGATTATAAATATACGTGTTTTTATAAGTATGTAAACACCACTCCTCAAAATCACACTTTTTTCCTCATTCATTTAATTGTTTTTGTTTGAATTGCTCTCTAAAGTACACTATATTTTTTTATTGTTCAACAAAAGTTATTACTTGTTATTGTTCGGCAAGCATAATACTATTTAATTGCTGAAAACTTCATTCAGTTAGCAGGGAAACAAATAATTTCCATTAAATATCTATGTTTCAAAGCACGTTCACTACTCTTTCCCATTAACGTCTTTATTTATAATAAAGTGCCCTCTCCGTTTTATCAATTTTGATGAAGTTTTGACTGTCACATCGCGAGCATGTACGTACATCAAATACCTAGTTTTATCAAAATAGTTACAGCCTTTTTCGAGAAAAAAACAATCATAAAAATGAGACAAAATTTATTAAATAAAGTGCCCCCTCCAATTGATCATTTTTGATGAAATTTTCTCTGTCACATCGCGGGCATATACATATACCAAATACTCAATTTCGGGTCCGTACGATTTATGGTTTTTGAGCTAGTCTGTTCACAAACACACACACACACACACACACACACAGACCATTTCGCGGGACTTGGTTATTTTGACTCAGGGTACCGTGTAAAATACACAAACGTGTATTTCCGTTGAAAACCCGAAGTCGAAATTTTTCACGATCGCTATACTTTCCCTTACTATATATTTCATTACTTGGTTTTTTTTTTTTTTTCTCACTATAGTGAGGAACAGTGTTTATTTTTAGGGTTTCTTTAATGAAGCAGTCTCTTCCATATTTTTTGTTGCGTAATATTTAATTATCCCAACGTTTCGGGCTGTTGGCCAGAGGATGGGTTATTTTTTCTATAAGTCATTTTTTCTATCGAATTAAAGTTTTAAAAATTTGACAATAAAATCAATCTAGTGGCAAATAAATTTTTAAGTGGGAACATGGACAGTTGCATGTCTGTATATAGCAACTTGTATTAATGACAATTGGCTATAGAAAAAATGAGTTATAGAAAAGATAACCCCAGAGGATGGGCCAACAGCCCGAAACGTTGGGATAATTAAATATAATCATTCTCCTACTCCTTCATTAAAGAAACCCTAAAAATAAACACTCTTCCTCGCTATAGTGAGAGAAAAAAAAATAAGTAAAGTAATGAAATATATAGTAAGTGTGAGAAAATACTTTATATACGCAAATTGAGAAGAGGAAGATTTGTTTGGCATAGGCCATACATATGTTTTGAACATACGTTCTATTAATTGTACAGTCAGTATTATTGGAGTTGTTAAACTGTTAAAATATATTCTGTCAACTTTGATTTTTGTTGATTTGAAATTTATTAGCTCTATTTTTGACATCTGGCAACCGTAACAGGACGTGATTGGGAGTGGATATGGAAAGAGCTAGAATTGTCAGACCAACATTAAGGAGGCTGGTAACAAAGTTTTGTAATCAAATTAATAGCTTATTAAATGTTTCAGGTGAGGTTGACAAACTGGGTGTTTCTAATAAACTCAACATTATAAATAAGAGATTTCATGAGCTGCAAGAAGCGGATAAGGCGATATTGGAAGGCTTGATATCGGTGGAGTATAAAACTCAAGAGGAAATAGACAAGATTTTTGAGTCCGAGTTTACGGTAACTGAGGAGTATATGCCATATACATCCTCCAGAGTTTGAAATTAACTCTTATTTTCTGGGAAAGAGAATAAAAGTCAAATCAGGACTTTTATACTTCTAATAAATAAATGAAAATCACATCATGACTTTTATATTTCGGGCCGGAAAATAAAAGTCCTGATATGATCTTTATCACAATGATATCTAATATAAAAGTCAAAGCTTGATTTTCATTATTTAAGGATGAATTTATTAGCTTTTTTATCGGATTTCTCCATATTGTTGTTCATTATTGGGTTAACCGTTTTTATGGAAATCTTATTGGGTATAATAAATTACCTTATATCGATTATTAGATTATCAAGGCTGCTGATAATAAAAAAAATATCGATATACAACCTCAGGCTCGCTCAGGTATCGATTGCAACTTATCCGATATTTACAATATTGGGGTCGATTTCTAGGTTAATTGGTGTGCTGATTCTATAAATGATATCGATTTTTCGATTACGCGCTCAGGCATCGACTTATTTCAAGTTACGCAATATAAATGATATTGGGGTCCACTCATAGGTTATTCGAGGTTCTGAATTTGAAAATGATATAAATTTTTCGATTACGCGCTCAGGTATCGATTTATTTCAACTTACGCGATATAAACGATATTAGGGTCCACTCATAGGTTATTTGAGGTGCTGAATTTGAAAATGATATAGATTTTTCGATTACGCGCTCAGGTATCGATTTATTTCAACTTACGCGATATAAACGATATTAGGGTCCACTCATAGGTTATTCGAGGTGCTGAATTTGAAAATGATGTCGATTTTTCGATTACGCGCTCAGGTATCGATTTATTTCAACATACGCGATATAAACTATATTGGGGTCCACTCATAGGTTATTTGAGGTGCGGAATTTGAAAATGATGTCGATTTTTGGATTACGCGCTCAGGTATCGATTTATTTCAATATACGCGATATGAACGATATTGGGGTCCGCTCATAGGATATTCGAGTTACTAAATTTGAAAATGATATCGATTTTTGAATGACGCGCAGGTATCGATTTATTTCAACATACGCGATATAAACTATTTGCAAATGACTAATTTTATGAAAATATTTAAAATGTATGCAACTTATGACCACAAAATCCTTATCATCGTGTAGGTTGTAATATATCGATACCTGAGCGCCTAATCATAAAAACTATATCATTTCCAAATTCAGAATCTTCCAAACCCAATGCCAATTTTCATATTGTTTATATCCCTTAACTAGTATTAAAATGATACCTGAGTGCGTAATCCGAAAATTGATATTATTTTCAAATTCAGCACCTCAAATAACATATGAGTTGACACCAATATCGTTTATATCGCGTAAGTTGAAATAAATCGATAACGGAGCGCGTAATAAAAAAATTTTCACGATCGCAATACTTCCACTCACTATATATTTCATATATAGGTAAGTGAAAGTAAAAATCGGTATCATTTTCAAATTTAGCGCCTCAAACAACCTATGAGTGGACCTCAATATCATTTATATCGCGTAACTTGAAATAAATCGATACCTGAGCGCGTAATCGAAAAATATATATCATTTTCGAATTCAGCGCCTCAATTAACCTAAGGGCGGACCACAATATCGTTTATTTCGCGTAAGTTGTAATAAATCGATACCTGAGCGCGTAATCGAAAAATCGATATCATTTCCGAATACAGCGCCTCAATTAACCTAAGAGCGGACCCCAATATCGTTTATGTCGCGTAAGTTGTAATAAATCGATACCTGAGCGCGTATTCGAAAAATCGATATCATTTTCAGAATCAGCACACAAATTAACCTAGTAATCGACCCCAATATTGTAAATATCGGATAAGGTGCAATCGATACCTGAGCGAGCATGAGGTTGTATATCGATATAGGAAATTCAGCGCCTCAAACAACCTATGAGTGGACCCCAATATCATTTATATCGCGTAACTTGAAATAAATCGATACGTGAGCGCGTAATCGAAAAATCGGCATCATTTTCAAATTCAGCACCTCAAATAACCTATGAGTGGACCCTAATATCGTTTATATCGCGCATGTTGAAATAAATCGATACCTTTTTCGATATCATTTTCAAATTCAGCGCCTCAAACAACCTATGAGTGGACCTCAATATCATTTATATCGCGTAACTTGAAATAAATCGATACTGAGCGCGTAATCGAAAAATCGACATCATTTTCAAATTCAGCACCTCAAATAACCTATGAGTGGACCCTAATATCGTTTATATCGCCAGTTGTGTTTGTGTACTCGAAGAGAGAAGAGCTCCAGAGGATTACTCAGATAAGCGTCTTTACTTATAATATTTCATCTATTTTTTTTCCTTTTCTTTATGAATATTTAATTAATTTCAGTGTTTTCGTGTTTTTTGTTGTTGTTTTTTTTTATATCTTTTATTTACCATAGAAGATTGATTATTGATTTATTTTGTTTCTTATTATTTTTTTAGAAAAGGTGGGTAATTATTAAAATTCTATTTTTTTATTATTTTTTATTTGACTTTTAATTTATTATTAGCGTGATATATTTACATATATCTAATTTAGTAAATTATCATGAACGAGACTGAACCTCCTAGTCCTCGTGTTCAGCCTCGAAAAAGAGGCAGAATGAGATCACCACCAGACAAACCCCCCTTTTTACCGGACGAAAGAACTAAAATAGCTCCTACTTATATTGTAGTCTCTAGGAAAGATGAAGATACTTTCAAAAGTATCTCACCTTTTTTTATAAATAAATTTATTACGAACGCTGTAGGCCAAGTAAAAAACATTAAAAAATTAAGAGACGGCAATCTGTTAATTGAAACGTCTAACACGAAACAAACAGAAAAGTTACTAGGGATTACCAAATTTGGTGATTTATTTGAGGTCCAGGCCAGTCCACATCGCTCTTTGAATTATTCGAAGGGCGTTATTAGATGTTTCGATTTACAATTTTCATCAATAGAAGAAATAAAAGATGAATTGAAAGGAATTATCACCGATGTGATAAGAATCAAAGTCAAAAAGGACGGTGTCGAAAAATACACCCATACTTACATACTAACATTTACCTCTCCCAAGCCACCCGAAACAATAAAAATAGGTTTTCTAACAGTGAATGTTCAGCCGTATATTCCTAATCCCATTAGGTGCTATAACTGCTTAGGCTTCTCTCACGGAACCAAAGATTGTAAAAAAGACTCTATTTGTGCCAACTGCGGTCAAAAACGACACACCGAAAATTCAAATTGTAAAAATACAACTAAGTGTATTAATTGTAATGGAGATCATAATGCCTTAGATAGAAAATGCCCATCTTTCCTTTTACAAAAAGAGATAAAGGCTATCCAGTCGAATCAAAAAGTATCTTTCACCGAGGCCAAAAAAATATTAAAAACCAAAAATCCTACAATTTTCCAAAAATCATTTGCATCAATAATAAAAGGCGAAAATAAAAAAGATGTAGGAATACAAGTAGACTTTTCCTTTACTTATCCCTCAATTAAACCCACGGCGAACACATTGCCTATCAACAAGGTTCGTAAACAAACCGAACTTGCCTCGGTTTCCTTAGGCCCGGACCCCACGGTCCCCCACCAACCTCTCCCCACTCCCTCAAACTCCGCCCCCTCCCCACCCCCTCCTATCCTTATTCTTAACCCGCCTGCCTTGGAAGACACGTCTGAGGCTTCATCTCCACCCGATATTCCTCCCGATCGGTGTCTCGACACCGACCTAGATTCGTCTGCCTCCATGTCTATAGACCAGGACATCGCTAAAACGGACGATGAAGGGTTTCAAATTCATAAAAATAGAAGAGGAAGACCAAAAAAGAAAAATAATATAAATACTGACTAGCACCTTAATAAAATAAAAACAAAAGAATAATTCTACTCGCTAATCTCACTCGTATGGCCCTAATTCAGTGGAACTGTAACGGTTTAAAAACACATTTCAATGATTTAAAAATATTAATAAACGATAATAATCCGTTTTGTATTGCACTACAAGAGACCCACCTACAGCCACATCATAATATTTCATTAAAGGATTTTAATATTTACAGAAAAGATAGCCCCGACCCGAATCATAGTCACCATGGAGTTTTGTTAGCTATTCATAAATCAGTTTACTCGGAACCCATCATAATTAATTCACACCTTCAAGTCATAGCCGCTACAATTCACCTAAATTTTACGTTCTCTGTATGCAATATTTACCTACCCCCACAAGATCAGACAATACAAACCCAACATCTTTTAGAGATCTACAACCAACTTCCTCGCCCGGTTTTATACATTGGGGACCTCAACGGTCATAATCCCTTATGGGGCTCCCACAATATCAATATAAGAGGGAAAATAATCGAAAATTTCATTGATTTATCAAATCTTATTTTACTCAATACGGGAGATCCGACTTTCCTTAGTTCATCTTTTGGGTCCCTTTCAGTCCTAGACCTCTCTCTCTGTAGTGCAACCCTCTACCCCTCAATAGACTGGACCATCTTACCAGATCTCTACAGCAGTGACCACTTCCCAATTCTAATTAAATTCAATAATATAAATTCTTCAATCCGCGTAAACCCTCGATGGTTGATAGATAAAGCTGACTGGTCCCTGTTTGCTTCCTTGGCCTCACCCCCTCAAGTTTCCCCTCATGATCTTGATATTGAAGAAGGATGTGGGGCTATTACGAATGTAATCATGCGGGCAGCTCAGGCATCAATTCCAATGACCAAAGGCATGCCAAAAAGACCTCCAGTTCCATGGTTTAATGATGAATGCAAAACAGCCATTAAAAATCGCCGTAGAGCCTATAAAAAATTCTTAAAATCCATGACGACCGAAAACCTTATTACATATAAAAAATATAGAGCGATATGTAGGAGAACTTTTAATCACTATAAAAATGAATCCTGGAAAAAATTCGTCAATTCCATAAATTCTACAACAACTTCCGCAATAGTCTGGAACAAAGTCCGCAAATTAACTAAAAACTCGTCGTTCTCCCGGATCACATTATTAGTAAATGGGCAATTAACTGATAACCCTTCATTGGTATCGAATTCATTTGCCGATTTTTTTTCCGAAATATACAATAATAATAGAAATTATTCCGATGCCCACACCTCTCCCGAATACTCAGAAATTTGTAATAGCCCGGACGACTCGACCTTACATTACAACCTTCAGTTCACAATATGGGAGTTAAAAGATGTTTTAAACACAGTTAAAGGATCTTCACCTGGGCCTGATAATATTCACTACGAAATGATCAAACACTTACCGAATAATACGTTAAAATGGCTCCTCGTTTTTTACAATCATATCTGGTACACAGGCGGATACCCAAATAGCTGGCGAAATTCTCTTGTTGTTCCCATACTAAAAACTGGAAAAGATAAACGAATGCCAACCAGCTACCGCCCGATCTTCCTTACCAGCTGCCTGAGTAAAACCATGGAACGGATGGTCAACAAGAGACTGATGTGGATGATAGAAAAGAACAAACTAATACAAGCATTCCAATCCGGATTCCGTAAAGGTAGATCCACGACGGACCACTTAGTTGTTCTTGAGGCTGAAGCGCAATATGCCTTTGTCAATGGTCAAGAAATGGGTGCTGTATTTTTTGATATGATAAAAGCCTTCGACAGCATCGACCATTCAGTTATCCTGCAAAGATTGATGTCAATCGGAATAATCGGACCAATGTTTAATTTCATTAAACAATTTCTCATTAATCGGCACTTCAGAGTTAGGGTGGGTTGCGAGCTATCTGAGGACCACAATCAGAACAGCGGTGTCCCCCAGGGCTGCGTATTAAGTCCAACCCTCTTTTCACTCGCAATAAATAATCTAGGGCTCAACCTCCCAAGAAGGGTAAAACCATTATTGTTTGCGGATGATCTGGCAATTATCTATCGGTCTCATTGCACTACAGACATTCAGAATAAACTACAGGAATCCCTCAATAGACTCAATAGCTGGACACTCTCAATAGGCCTCCAATTTTCACCAGGAAAAACCAAATGCCTTCTTTTTAGCAGAAAACGAAATAATCCACCGCCACTGGAATTATTCTTAGGAAATTCTCAACTACCATTTTACAATCACCATAAATTTTTAGGGTTGACATTTGATAAAAGACTGACCTGGGAACATCACGTAACCTCAATAAAAACAATAGCCTTAAAAAAATTAAATATACTACGCATACTGAGCAGTACTACCTGGGGTTCGGACAGAGCCACATTATTGAAACTTTATCGGGTATTGGTCTGTTCGAAGCTCGAATACGGTTCCTTTATCTACGCTTCCGCTCGCCCACGGGTCCTTGCCAAGCTCGACACCGTTCACCACGCAGGAATCAGGATCTCGACGGGTGCTTTTCGAACCAGTCCCACCCTCAGTCTATGTTGTGAAGCCGGACTTCCTCCACTTTTATTCAGAAGGCATAAATTAGCTATAAGTTATACTTCTAAATTATACACACAGATGGACCATCCCGCTCACAAATATATTTTTGAACCGAAATTCACCACAGCTTTTCGCAATAAACCAAATTCGACACCCCCTCTCGCAGAGAGAATCTCCTTCGTAACATCTTTTCTAAAAGACATACCGCTTCATAAGATAGAACCTTGTACACCTCCTTGGACATATATACCTCCCAAAATACATCTACAGCTATCTAAATTCCATAAACAAGATACAACAACCACAGAATATCAACAAATCTTTCAAGAACTGATCGAATCATTACCGAATCACATTGCAATATATACAGATGGTTCCAAGACAGAAAACTCGACAGGATCTGCCTTCATTACACCTAATTCGACTCATAAGAAAAAACTACACCATCTCTGCAATATCTATTCTGCCGAATTAAATTCCATTGCATCCGCCCTACATTTTTCCATGACAAATCTGCAAACTGACAACATTGTAATAATTTCAGACTCGATAAGCGCCATTCAGGGATTAAACAAGATGTACTCACACCATCCCATCGTCCAACGCATACACGAATACTCGACTATGTTAAACCAAATAGGCAAAACAGTACACTTCGTTTGGGCCCCGGGGCATGTCGGGATAGTCGGGAATGAGATGGCCGACAGAGCCGCCAAAGCAGCTCTATCCCTACCGGGTAGAGGCACTGCTATCCTAACTCCCCAAGAACTTGCGCGTCCACTTAAGGAAGTTATAAACAAAAGATGGCAAGAAATGTGGGAGGAAAGCCCAGCCAGCAAATTAAAGCACATAAAGAAAGACGTTAAGCCATGGGCCACATCAAACCGCACTAAACGCCACGAAGAGGTTGCAATCACCCGTCTTAGGTTAGGTCACACCCGTATGACACATGTACACCTATTTACCAGGGAAGCACCTCCTATATGCCCAAAATGCGATAATTGCCTAAGTGTCAGACACATCTTCGAGGATTGTGATTATTACAAATCAATACTCAACCGGCTTGGCATACCTTCCGACATCAAAATGGCACTCAGAGATGATGAATCTATAATCGAAAAGGTTATCACCTTTATAACGAACTGTAAATTGATCAAGAGCATTTAGTTATGTAATGTCTCTACTCGTCTCTAGATATTTAAAAAAAAAAAGAAAAAAGGAAGAAGAAAAAAAAAAAAAAAAAAAAAAAATTTTTTTTTTTTTTTTTTTTTTTTTTTTTATTAATTTATATTTTTCATTTTATTTTAATCTATTTATTTATTTTATTTTATTCTTTTATTTTTTCTGTACGATAAGTAATATTCCCATTTTTTAATAATGCACATTATATTCTATATTTATTAACATCTTCCTCTTTTTTCTTTTCTTATACATAAAACTTTTTACAATGGTACCATTATATTATTATGATTCATTTTTTAATTATAAGTTTACTTTGATTAAGATTCCCTTCTATAAACAAAGATAAAGGGCGTTGATGACCTTGGGGTTTTACGCCTGGAAGCCAAAAATAAACAATAAATCGTTTATATCGCGTAAGTTGAAATAAATCGATACCTGAGCGCGTAATCGAAAAATCTATATCCTTTTCAAATTCAGCGCCTCAAACAACCTATGAGTGGACCCCAATATTATTCATATCGCGTAACTTGAAATAAATCGATACCTGAGCGCGTATTCGAAAAATCGATATCATTTTCAGAATCAGCACCCCAATTAACCTTGAAATCGACCCCAATATTGTAAATATCGGATAAGGTGCAATCGATACCTGAGCGAGCCTGAGGTTGTATATCGATATTTTTTTCATTATCAGCAGCCTTGCTAATCTATCTAATAATCGATCTTAAGATCGATATGAGGTAATTTATTATACCTTATAAGATTTCCATAAAAACGGTTAACCCAATAATGAACAACAATATGGAAAAATCCGATAAAAAACCTAATAAATTCATCCTTAAATAATCAAAATTAAGCTTTGACTTTTATATTAGATATCATTGTGATAAAGATCATATCAGGACTTTTATTTTCCGGCCCGAAATATAAAAGTCATGATGTGATTTTTATTTATTTATTAGAAATATAAAAGTCCTGATTTGACTTTTATTCTCTTTCCCAGAAAATAAGAGTTAATTTCAAACCCTTGTATATGGTACAGTATAATAGTGTATTACGTAAGGTAAGAGCCTTAGAGATAGATGAAAGAAAATCTAGTAGTAGTCAATATGAAAGGAAAGGGAAAAGAGTTTCAAATATTAAACTTTCTAAGCTGGAATTGAAAAAAAATAATGGGGATATTTTAGAATGGTTTCCTTTTTGGCACAGTTTGAAAAAATAGACAGGGATGAGTCACTGGAAAATGCAGACAAATTTCAATATCTTATACAATGTATGGTCGAGAAGTCTAAACCTAGGGAAATTGTGGAGAGTTTTCCAGCTACGGGAGAAAATTATGTCAAGGCGATTGAGGCTCTAAGGGCAAGGTATGGTAACAATGACTTATTAGTTGATGTTTATATTAAGGAGCTCTTAAAATTAATTTTGCAAAACACTGGTAATAAACACAAGACGCGTGATTTAGCATCTTTATATGATAAATTGGAATGCCAAATTAGATCATTAGAAACATTAGGCGTTGCCAGGGGGAGTTTTGCTGCTATTTTGTTGCCAATGATTTTGTCCGCCATTCCCACGGAGGTTTTAAAGGTTTGGCAGCGTAGGACCAAAGAAAGTAGTAGGTTAGCTGATGTGGATAGGCATAGAGCTAGGCTAGATGAACTGATCCATCCAAGTTTGAACTATTACGTAGTTAAAGGGCCTAATTTAGTTGAAAAAATATCTTTTGTTTTAGCTAATTTCAGAGCTGGAAGGGTGGGAGTTACTGCAGACATAAAAAAGGCTTTTTTGCAGATTAGTTTGAAGCGAGAAGATCGAGATTTCTTGAGATATCTGTAGATTGATGCGATCTCAGGTGAGACAATACATTTTAGGCACTGCCGGGATGTGTTTGGAGTAGCGTGCAGCATGTTCCTCTTAGCAGCCGTGATACGTACGCATCTGGAATCTGTATATGAGGTAGAAAAGGACAGAGATTTGTTGAAATTATCTCGTTCCTTCTATGTTGATAATTGTGTTTCTAATTTTAATTCATAGGAGGAGGCTATCAAATTTAAATCAAAGGCTGTTAGAGTTATGAGCATAAGAGGGTTTGATTTGAGAGGTTGGGAATAAAGTGGTGAGGATGAAGTGACGAATGTTTTGGGGCTATTGTGGAATAAATACAACGATACTTTGTCCATCAATTTAGATAATTTAGGATCAATGCTAAATGACCTCGGTAGGATAACTAAGAGGAGAATTCTCTCTTTAACTCATCTGCTGTTTGATCCATGGGTATAACTTGTTGTGTTTTTCTGCTACCATTGATTCTATTGCAAAGGATTTGGTCTTTAAAACTAGGGTGGGACTAGAACGTTCCTGATGATATTGCCACATCTTTTAGGAAGTGGTTGAAAACTCTTGCTTGCATTTCCGAAATTCAGATACCACGTTGAATAGGGATAGAAGATGATGGACAACAGTCGAGAACTTTACATGTATTTTGTGATGCTAGTAAATCTGGATATGCAGCCGCTATTTTCGTGAGAATCGAAAATAAAACAACAGGAGTCATAGTTGCAGGTCATATTGTTGCATATAAAAGCCAGAGTAGCACCAGTGGGTATTAATAAACCCAAAATTTCCATACCCCGCTTAGAACTTTTTGCAGCTAGCATAGGAGCGCGTTTGCAGCAAACGGTGAAGGGATATCTAGGTATAGCAGTTGTTCCAGCAACATTTTGGAGTGTTTCTAATAAGAAATCAGAAAGAAAGAGAGGATAACTGGGACACCTTTTTAAATAATAGGGTCAAAGAAATCAGAAGCTTGATGGAGGAAAATAGTTGTTGGAGATATGTACCTGGAGAAGAGAACTCAGCAGATTTGCCGTCGAGAGGTTGCAATGCGAAGAAACTGTTGGAATCAAGATGGTGGGAGGGGCCTTTGTGGCTCAGAAAATCGATGGAACATTGGTCAGAGGCTGCAACAATTAATGACGAAATGAAAATAGAAGGGAAGAAAAGAAAAATAATGTTGCAATGCCAGCTGTTGAGGAGAATTATCGAGATTGGTATTACGCCTATTTCTCAAAGTTCTCTAAAATAGTAAGAATGATAGCGTGGATAAAAAGATTTGTCTACAACTGTCGGAAGGATGCAGAAAAGAGGCATTGTGAACTCAACTTAAACTAAGTAGAAGAAATTTTATGTGCTGAGAAAAACCTCTGGAGGATAGTCCAGTGAGAAAGTTTTGCAGGAGTTAGTCGGCAAAATATTAAGTGTCTTTTTCCTTTGGAAGACAGTGATGGCTTGTTGAGGGTTCGGACAGCTGTATCACAAGGAGAGGACGAAGAAGATTATAGACATCCAATTTCAATTCCTGGAAATCACCCAATGGTTGAAAGGTTAATATTTTGTAGGCATAAAGAAGTGTGTCATGTTGGTACCCAAGGATTACTTTGTAATTTTAGGGGTGGTTGGTGGTCGAATAAGTGTGAAGAAAGTAAGTAGCCGGTGTGTTGTATGTGAGAGGTATGATGTTAAGATAAACCATGTAGAAAGTCCTCCGTTAATGATTAACAGGCTTAAAGTAGCTGAAGCTTTTGAAGTGACTGGAGTTGATCTAGCTGGACCGTTATTCTTAAAAGACGGTTCCAAGGTATGGCTTTGTCTCTACACTTGTGCTATTTACCGCGCAGTTCATGTCGAATTAGTATCTTCCATGTCAACTAATTGCTTTCATCAGAGTTTAAGGAGATTCATCGCACGAAGAGGAAGGCCGAAGATAATTTACAGCGACAACGGGCGTAATTTTGTTGGGGCAGCGAATCTTTTCAAGAGCTTGGGTAGGAAGAAGATAGAACAATACAGTACTTCGCAACAAATGCAATGGATTTTCAATCCGCCATCGGCTGCCTGGTGGGGTGGTTGGTGGGAGAGGATTATAGGACTGTTGAAGAAATTGCTACGGAAAGTTTTGGGAAAGGCGAATCTCAATTATGAAGAACTGAGCACGGTTATGTGTGATTGTGAAGCAGTTTTGAATGCCAGGCCATTGACTTACATCTCAGAAAGTCCAAAAGATCTCTTACCTTTATTAACTCCAGCTATGTTCTTACATGGTTTGCGAGATAACGGAGTTCCTGATTCTGATGCAGTTGGGGCCGACGCTTTGAACAGAAAAGAAAGATATCGACGAGCCCTGAGCAAACAGTTGAGAAGGAGATTTCACCTTGAATACCTAGGCCTGTTGACACGTCCATATAAAGGGAGAAAGGGAGTACCTATTGGTCTGTTGGATATATAGTACTTGTAGGCAGTGATGACTAGAGGCGAATAGGTTGGCCATTAGCCATTGTCGAAGAGGTTTTGACAGGTAGGGATGGAGAGGCTAGATTTTTAAGGCTACAGCGAAGGGTCAGCTGTTACGGCCAGCGCAATGATTGTTTCCATTAAAAGTTAAATCTGGAGACAATGAGTTTTTAACCAACGGGTTTAGCAAAACGGCGGAATCGGGATCATCTGCCGAGCCTACCCAGGAAGACGACTTGGTCGAGATTTTTAGGACTACTCGAAGTAGACAAGCAGTGAAGATACCGAACGCTTCATCTCTTGAAGCCTTAGTTTGAGTTTGGTAAGTAAGCGTTTTTTCTTTTGCTGACTTAGGTGGGAGGATGTGAGAAAATACTTTATATACGCAAATTAAGAAGAGGAACATTTGTTTGGCATAGGCCATATGTTTTGAGCATACGTTCTATTAAATGTACAGTCAGTATTAATGGAGTTGTTAAACTGTTAAAATATATTCTGTCAACTTAGATTTTTGTTAGTTTGAAATTTATTAGCTCTATTTTTGACAGTAAGGGAAAGTATTGCGATCGTGAAAAATTTCGAATTCCAGTTTTCAACGGAAATACACGTTTTTGGGTAACCTGAGTCAAAATAACCAAGTCCCGCGAAATGGTCTCTGTGTGTGTGTGTGTGTGTGTGTGTGTGAACAGACTAGCTTAACCCATTTCATCCCAACTTTTCAAAAATTAATATTTCAGGTTTAAACTCAGTACGCAATGAAATTAGCCCATTAAAAGAGTTCGTGCTAAGCATCAACCCAAAAACATCGCCTGGGGGGGGGGGTTTGCCCCCCGCCCCAAAATTGGTGCAGTGGGAACGGAAGGGTACATGTCCATTATAATAATCATTTCATTTATAATTCGAATTTTTTCATGGAATGAAAAATTTGAAAGCAATTTCCATGACAACCAACATTACATTTTTTTTTTTTTAAACTGATTTGTTGTACAAAACCTGATTTGGGTTGGACTTGAAATTAATATATGACCATGTACTCGAAGCCTAACATCATTAGGAACACTCTTAGAAACGCTGAAGTGAAGCCTCGGTCAGCAGGTTGGTGCTGGTTTTCTGCATTGCATTTTTTTGATTGGATGTTGACTCAGAATTTTGAAATATTTTCATCCAGCTTCATTACTGGGCCACAAAAAAAGGTTGGTCAATTATTATCTTCTTTTTTTTTGCAGGAATTCACCTATTGGCCTACTGGAGTATTCTGAGTGAAAGATGTAGTCACCACATTGTTATCTTTTACTGGTATTTCTGACACTATGTCAAGAATTACCAACACTGAACTTCCTGGTATGATTCGCACTGAACTACTGAACTAGACCTTGTACCCAAATCTAATGCGTTTTCCATGGATGTGTTGCTTTGCCCATGCCGACCGAAATAACGCATCAGTGTCTCATCGATGGCCATATCAGGATCATATTTACAAATGTTCAGACATCATTTAGGTGGATATCTGGCCTCTCTAAGTACACTGTTGCTCTAAATGCTTCATCACTAAGTTAGGGGCCCGGTGTGGCTGTGCGGTAAAGTGCCGTACTCCCATGCCGGAGCTGCGGGTTCGAGTCCCGCCCTGGGTGGTGCTTTTCTTTCGTAGGAGAAGTATCACCCAGTGCCATGGGTGTTCGTATGGGCAGTATAGGGCTTCAATAGAAGCCTTAAAGTCCCGAAAAAGAAAAAAAAAAAAAAAAAAAAAAAAAAAAAATCACTGTTATTGGCCAAACGCTCCTTGAACTTTGAATATTTAAAAAAAAAATCTGGTGCGTGCGCGCAACACACAACTTTCACTTACCAACTTACTTAGATAAGAAATTGACGTGTTTTGTTAAATATAATTTCCCAAAGTCGCACATTTTTCTACATCCATATCTTATTTTTGTTAATCGTTAAAGCCGTTTTTGAGTAAATAAAAAAACCCGTGAAAATGATACAAAATTTATTAAGTAAAGTCCCCCCTCCGGTTTATCAATTTTGATGAAATTTTTACAGTCATATCTCGGGTATATATATAGATGAAATACTCAGTTTAATCAAAATCGTTTGAGCCGTTTTTGAGAAAATCGAAAAAAAAACTAAAAAGTTATTAAGTAAAGTACCCCCTCCCTTTAAGTAATTTTCATGAAATTTATGCTGTCACGTCGCGGGCATATACCTACACTAAATACCCAATTTCAGGATCGCACGGTTTATAGTTTTTGAGCTAGTCTGTTCACACACACAAACACACACGCACACACACACACACAGACACACAGACACACACACACACAGACCATTTGGTCATTTCGACTCAGGGGACCCCAAAACGTGATTTCCGTTGAAAACCGGAAGTCGAATTTTTTCACGATCGCAATACTTCCACTTACTATATATTTCATATATAGGTAAGTGAAAGTAAAAAAAGTAAAAAAAGAATGTTCAGATAAACGGACCCGGCCGATCCCACTGCCCCAAAAAATGGGCACCCAATAAAACCTGTGATAAATCCCCTAAATTACAAATGTTTGATATACTGGGTATTATTAATCATAATTACATACATTGTTAAGTAATATTATAGTCAGAAAACTAAAACACAATAATCGCTGCTCTTGAAAAATAAATTACTTACTTTTTATTTATATCTTTTTTATACTCCATGCTAATAATCCTTTGTTTAGTGGAAAAGTATAAATCACATAAGAAATTTTATACTGTGGCATTCACAACAATCGATACTCTGTTGTTCCAATATAGTGTGAAACCACTTTTGAATGCAAAAAATCGCTTACATTGAACTTAAAGCATGATTATATCACTGTCCCATTTTTGTGGCAGTGGGATAAAACGGGTTAAAAACCATAAATCGTACGAACCGGAAATTGAGTATTTGGTATATGTATATGCCCGCGAAGTGACCGAGAAAATTTCATCAAAAATGATCAATTGGAGGGGGCACTTTATTTAATAAATATTGCCTTATTTTCATCATTTTTTTTTTCTCGAAAAAGGCTGTAACGATTTTGATTAAACTCGGTATTTGATGTATGTACATGCTCGCAATGTGACATCCAAAATGTCATAAAAATTGATAAAACGGAGAGGGCA
>OU426980.1:1454095-1529095 GCA_911387785.2 Aelia acuminata
AGGCAGATTTTCATACTTACCAGCTACGCCAGGAGAGGGCTTTCAGAGTCGTCATTCGAGGACTACACCCATCAACGCCTATCGATACAATTAAAGACGAATTATTGTCCAAAGGTTACCAGGTTCGCCAAATTGTCAATGTGTACAAAGAACAGATAGAAGAATCTGGAGATAAGATTAAAATAACACTACCTCTATTCTTCGTGGACCTGGAACAAACCCCTGGAGTAGAAGAGATCTTCAATATAACTCGAATGTATTATACAAGAGTTCGTATCGAGAAGCCTTACCCTAAACGGGATATCGTTCAGTGCCACAACTGCCAAGCTTACGGCCACACGAGGCACTACTGCCACCACCTACCTAGGTGTGTCAAGTGCGGAGGCTCACATAAGACAGAGGACTGCAAAAAGCCAAGGGAAACTCCAGCAGTATGTGCTTTATGTCATCAAGGACACCCAGCAAATTACAAGGGATGCCAAACCTATAAGGTTCTAAAAGCAAGACTGCGGACAGCACCCAGGCCAGAAGAGACACCCAGACCACCAAGACCACCCAGGCAACCATCTAGGACTGTGGACACCCACGTGAGCTATGCCCAGATGCTGGGAGAGACTGAGCAGTCTACGAAATCTCAAGCCCTGCCGCAACCACAACCTCATTACACCCAAACCCAACCACCCTTCACCCAAAAGTCCGGTCACCACCAAATTTTCTATATTCCTCCACCCAGTAATTCCAATGATATTACAAGCCTCCTGACATCATTCCTCTCCGAGTTCAGATCCCTGGTCACCCCACTCATCACCTTACTTACAAATGTCGTGTCCAATCTTATTCCACCGCCAAGAAATCCTTAAATGTCCTCAATCGAATCCCTATCCATTCTTCTCTGGAACGCGAATGGTGTTCGAAACCACACTAACGAACTTACCACATTACTAAATGAAAAAAATATTGACATAGCCTTAATAACAGAAACCCGACTAACGAGTAAACAAATATTCAACATACCTCACTTCCAAATCTACCGCACTGACCACCCTGATGGAACAGCACATGCCGGCACTGCTGTCTTGATCCATCAATCCCTATCCCATCATGTTGTTCCCCTTCCAGCCCACAATTTCCTACAGACTTCTGCAATCTTAATCAATGCCTTATCCTTCCCCTTAACTGTTGCCGCAGCATATTCCCCGCCTAAATTATCCATTTCCGAATCCCAACTCACTTCCTAAATTCCTTAGGAAACCATTTCCTTTTGGGAGGAGACCTGAATGCCAAGCACCAGCAATGGGGAGCCAGAACGACCAATTCCCGAGGGCGAACCTTACTATCTGCTATTAACACCCATCATAGCAACATCCTCTCCCCAGACACCCCCACATACTGGCCAACCGATCCCAACCGCAGTCCCGATCTCCTTGACTTCTTCATCCACAAAGGTCTAGGGCCACTAAATTATTCAATTTTGAGGCTCGATGACCTTTCCTCAGACCCCAGTCCCCTATTACTTACCCTTTCAACATCACCGATTCCAAAGCTGTCCCCACCCGCATTCCTTGGGAGTCCAGCTAACTGGAAACTCTCCAGAGAAATCCTAAATGATAAAATAGACCTCAGAGTGTCCCTAAAAACTTCCCAAGACCTAGACGATGCCGTAAATTCCTTTACCACTCTGATCCAACAAGCAATCTGGTCAGCATCCTCACCTCCTCCACATCCAAGATCCCGTAAAAAGTTTTCCCTACCCCAGGATCTTATTAACCTCATCCGAGCCAAGCGACGTTCTAGGTCCCACTGGCAAAACACCAGGCATCCTGACGATCGGAAATCATATAACCATCTCTCCAAACTTGTAAAAAACAAACTAGCTGCTTTCAGATCACAAACCTATAGTTCCTACCTCTCCTCTCTATCTACCTCCGACAACTCCCTCTGGAAAGTTACCAAAAAGATTCTAAAATACCGTTCCATAACCCATCCCCTACGACGTGAGGATGGTTCCTGGGCTTTGTCAGATGTGGACAGAGCAGAAGAATTCGCCAAGCACCTTTGCAACACATTTACTCCCCATCCTGAACAAAATCCTACCCACACCGCTGAAACTGAGGAATTCCTAACATCGCCCATACCTCTCTCCCTACCTCCTAAAGCCGTTATCCCCTCTGAGGTCAAATTCCTTATTAATAAACTGAAATCCAGTAAATCCCAGGGACATGATCTCCTCTCTTCCAAGATCCTTCGCCAACTACCCAAAAAAGCCAGTATATTCCTCACATACCTATACAACTGTATCCTTCGCACAACCCACTTTCCTTTGCTCTGGAAACATTCCGTAATCATCCTCTTCCCTAAGCCTGGTAAACCCATAAATAACACCTCATCATACAGACCAATAAGCCTACTCCCGATACTTTCAAAAATTTTTGAGAAAATCCTTCTTAAAAGAATCCTACCCATCCTAGAATCCCAGATAATCCCATCACATCAGTTTGGTTTCCGTTCTGGCCACTCCACAGTCCAACAAGGTCTTCGGGTCGTCGATCATATTTCCTATGCTCTTGAAAGCAAGCAATATTGCACTGGTGCCTTTCTGGACGTAGCACAAGCTTTCGACCGGGTGTGGCACGATGGTTTGCTTTTCTAGCTGAAAACCCATCTACCCCAAACCTTATACCTTGTCCTTCGATCCTATCTCTCAAATCGTTCCTTTCAAGTCCGCTGCGGTACAGAACTCTCCAATTATTATCCAATTCAGGCCGGCGTCCCGCAAGGCAGCGTCCTGGGTCCCGTTCACTACATCCTCTATACCGCCGATATCCCTACGAACCCTAACACCTTTCTTGCAACCTTTGCCGATGATACCGCCATCCTTTCATCCCATCCGAATCCTGAAACAGCATCCCTGAACCTCCAAAGTCACCTTTCCTTGATTGAGCACTGGTGCAGCAACTGGCTCATCAAAATAAACGAATCAAAATGTAAACATATCACCTACACCCTTCGACGTAGATCCTGTCCTCCAATCCTCTTCAACTCAATACCACTCCCTGTCTCAGACACAGTCCGGTATCTGGGATTCCTTTTAGACAAAAGACTAACATGGAACCCACATACAAGACTCAAAAGACAAGAACTGAACCGACGATTTGGACAATTATATAGACTATTAAACAAAACATCCCATCTTTCAACCGACAACAAATTATTAATTTACAAGACAATATTGAAACCCATCTGGACCTACGGCATCGAACTCTGGGGAACGGCAAAACCTTCGAACATCAAACGCATCCAGTCCTTCCAGTCCAAAGTCCTTCGAACCATAGTCAATGCCCCATATTACGTCACAAACAAAACCCTACATCACGACCTCAACATTCCATTTGTCCTGGACCTTATCCCATCCAAATTCTCTAAATTTCATCAGAACCTTTCTTATCATCCAAATCCTTCAGCCCAATTCCTATCATGCTCCAATCATCCCTACAATCCTCCCAGAAGGCTGAAACGGCAGTGGCCAAGAGACCTCTTGTAACTTGCTTTTGGAGTCCTGGCAATGGCCAGCTTCTCCACTCAAGTCCTGCCTGCTTGTAGCTGAGTGCTCTCACCTAATCACCACTGGTTTTAATCACAGTGACGAGGCTGGGAGAGAAGCACTTGGATCTCCCAGGGTCTTGTTTTGCCTTCCTTAGTGGGAGGCAGAGCGGGACTCGGAGCTTCCCTGGCTGAATGTATATATTGTAAATAGGTTTGAATGTAGACTGTATCATTTTTGTGACTGTTATTTGTTATTATTTTCTTATTTATTTTTCTTTTTTTTCTTTTCTTCTTCTTTTTTCGAGGCTTACATTTTATTTATTATTATAAGTTAAATGATGGTCAGGATTTTCAGTTACAATGATATTTATTATGATAAGCCAACGTTTCGATCCAACTTGTGGATCTTCATCAGGGCTAAAAGAAAACAAATATATGAGTATCTATGCTAGAGGGTGACAATAAATGGATACATTAAAGAACTGATAATAATATAAAAGATGGTGTATACATAAATATTAAAATAAGAAGCTGGTTAACAAGATAAAATAGAATCTGATATTTACCTACTGAGTCCAGGTGGATACTAAGACTAAAGGTAAAAATAAGGTGAGAGGTAGTGGTAGGGGGTTAGTTTGCCGACTTCAAAGGTTTATGGCGGGGAAATCCAACGCTTTTGAAGTGAAGGCACATGACAACTGAGTGAACAAAAATATTTAAAACTAACAAAATATATGGTACTGTGTACAAATAGTTGTGTCTGGACTGAATAATAACATAAAAATGAGATAATACATAATGTAACAATGCATACAAATATGGAAAAAATACAGAAAGAAGCATACAATACAAAAAATAATAATAGTACAAGAGGTACAGAGATAATTGCAGGTACCTATGAAATCAAAACTAGGATTTGAGGATGCGGAAGATGTTAGAATAAGTGGATGAAATTATCTCTTTATCTGTTTTGTGATTTACCGGGTTATTTGTTTCTAGATGGATGAAAATGGATTCTGAGAGGAAACTTTTGTCGTGGTTAGATACAGTTGCTAATATGGAGGGGTTCTCAAAGTCGAAGGAATGGTTGTGGGCAATGGCATGTTCTGCTAATTTAGATGTAGACGAATTACGCGTGGAAATACTGTATTTAGGTTGATAAATACGTTTTTTTAAATAATTTTTGGTTTCACCTATATAGCAACTGTTGCAATTAAGCGTGGAGCACTGGGTACGATAAACTACATTACACTTGTCTAGGAGAGGTACAGGGTCTTTGAGTTTTGTATAAAGATTTTTTAATTTATTGTTATTTTTTAATACTAGGCGCATGTGTGGGAAACTCGATGAGAAGGATTTTTTAATTTGGTTTGAGAGAATGGGGATATATGGGATAGATCTGTATTGGAAAGTAGAAATCGGAGGTTGTGAAGAGTTGTTAGAGAGATTTTGAGTTTTAGCATTGTTATTGATAAGTGTTTTTATTAAGTGCTCAGGAAAATCGTTAGATTTTTCAGGCGGATTTTGTTATGACAATGAAATTGTGGATCGGACAAGGTCAGGCTACGGTGGATGAGGTTTTTTGCGACGTTGATCTTTTGGTGATGTGGATGTTGGGAAAAATAGTTAAGGAGTCGGCCAGAATAAGTGGTTTTGGTGTACCAATTAGTGGATATAGAATGGTCCGGGTTTGGGGGGAAACGTTGGCTTACCATAATAAATATCATTGTAACTGAAAATCCTGACCATCATTTAACCTATCGTAATTGAAGAACAGTTGACCATTTCTCATCTCTACTAGTGTCTTTATTTATTATTATTACGTTTATTTTTATTTTTTATTTTATTTTTATGTACATTTGTATATAGTTATTGTGTGAATGATTTACCTTACAGCACTAATATAAATGCCCTTGACTGTGGCAGAATGTATTATTTCTTTCAATAAAAAAAAAAAAAAAAAAAAAAATAAAAAAAAAAAAAGAAATGTTTACTTGATTTTTATCATATCTCATATTTAGCCATTTCTTATTTATAGGCGTAACGAGATACAGAGATTTCTCCATATAAATAACAACAACAACAAAGGTACTTTATAGGAAACAAACAAAAAAGGCCCCTACCCCATTTAAGCCCCCTCAGAACATTTTAATAATGATAAAGCTTACCCGATATTAAAGAACACCTAATTTTCACTTAACATGACGAATTTGATGAATATCGTTAAAGCCGTTTTTGAGATAATCGAAAAGAAGGTAAAAACTGGAAAAAAAGTAATAAATAAAGTGACTCCTCCGTTTGGCCAATTTTGATGAAATGCTGGCTATCACATCTTTGGCATATACTGACATCAAATACCCAGTTTGATCAAAATCGTTATAGCCGTTTTTGAGAAAATAAAAAAAAAAACACGTGAAAATGATACAAAATTTATTAACTAAAGTCTCCCCTCCGGTTGATCAATTTTGATGAAATGATGGCTAACACGTCTTTGGCATATACATACATCAAATAACCAGTTTGATCAAGATCGCTAAAGCCGTTTTTGGGTAAATAAAAAAAAAAACACGTGAAATTAATACAAAATTTATTAAGTAAAGTCCCCCCCTCCGGTTGATCAATTTTTATGAAATTTTTATAGTCATATCTGGGGCATATTAATATATCAAATAATCAGTTTAATCAAAATCGTCAGAACCGTTTCGAGAAAATCGAAAAAAACGTAAAAAGTTAATAAATAAAGTACCCCCTCTCTTTGAGCATTTTTGATGAAATTTTTGCTGTCACATCGCGGGATATACATACATTTAATACCCAATTTCAGGTTCGCACGGTTTATAGTTTTTGAGCTAGTCTGTTCACACACACACACACACACACACACACACACACACACACAAACACACACACAGACCATTTCGCGGGACTTGGTCATTTGGATTCAGGGGACCCCAAAACGTGTATTTCCGTTGAAAAACGGAAGTAGAAATTTTTCACGATCGCAATACTTCCCCTTACTATACATTTCATATATATGTAAGTGAAAGTAAAAAGATACGAAACACATGTATCACTAAAACCTTGTATAATGATAACGATTCATAACTCTCTAAGGGAATAGCGTATCCATGTCAAAGTTTATATGAGGAGATAATTTGACCATGATCACGTTCAACTGCCAGGTTTCTCTCCTTAAGTAATAAATAAGTGTATAAAGAAAGAGACTTTCAATATAATACTGTATTGAAGTTTTGGCCCTCACACGTTTCGTAAGTTAGTTCTTTTTCTAAAAATTACATTTCAACAGCCAAAATTTTGACTATCAGAGCATCTTCAGAACCTTGACACGTATAGATGTACACCATATTACGGATTATAAACCATGAATCCGCAATTTTAACTAGAAAGGAGACTCACTCTTTAGATACAAATACCAGTACAAATTTCGGCTCTCCTACTTCGCATGGCGGTTTCAGTTTTGTTGCAATAATGAAGCAACCCGTAAAACTACAATATCAATTTAGTAATATTGTTTCTTAAAAATCATAGTTGATTTATATTAGTTTGAAGCATTCAATGACCTTAATTAATTATGTATCGAAGAGTAATCATTTTTTTTTAAAGGCTGGAGTGTTGGAGTAGAGTCTTTTAACCCCAGGGTCGATGTACGGCTTAGATAACTGATACAAAATATAGGAAAAGAGCCAGATTCAAATTAGGCATATTATTACAGAACCTTACTCACCTAGCTACACCACTCGGTAAATTACACATTTTTTTTTTATATATATGAAAGGCTTGAATTCAATAATATTGGTAGCCTTTTTTAATTTAAAAGAAATACATATTGAATGTTATTATTGATATGGTCGGTATAACCCAGAAGTTAAGCAGGCGCCAAATTTTCAAAATAAAGATTATTGGTATTCCATGTTGGAGGTATTGATATTCGGTCTGCTATAACGAGATAAGCGACATAGGTACGTTTTGTGATTCAAAAGCAGGATTTGAAATTTATAGTATAGTAGTTTATAGAATAAAAATAAATCTAATCCGATCAAAATGTTTATATATTTTTTATTAAAAATAGAATTTTTCAAATTGATTTGATGATTTTTATCTTTGATCATAAATGAAAAAAATCATATCCACACTATTATTTTTGAATAAAAATTTTACTATTAAAAATAATTGTCGAGTAATATTTTTAAAAATCAGAAATATATATTTTTTTAAATATTCTCCATAATGCATTTTTAGTCAGCAGTAGTAGGCAAAGTATATTGTTATCAAATGTATGAATGTTATTTAAAAAATGTAATTAATAATCATGTAAAAGTGATTTGAAACCCTATTCAAAAACTTATTTCACAGAACTAAAAATTATGATTTGAGCTCTTATTTCAGCTTGGCATATGAGGATATAGAGTATCTGGTACCATATAGTACTAGTAGTACCATATAGCATCTAGTTTTAGCAACAATGTTGTTTCTTACTTTTTAAACTACGATTGAATTTAAAAGAGAAAAGTCATACAGATAAAAAAGATAGAAGAAATGAAACTCAGTACATGGGCAGCTTGCTTCTTTCCTCTTTATTTTCTTTTTTCTCGATAATATTGCAAATAGAAAAGCAATTTATAATTAAAAAATATATTTTCGTGTACTCGGTATCGGCGCTGATATTTTAATATATCCCCTGTCGACGTATTGGACATTCCTTTAAAGAAATTGCAATGATATTGAGAGTAATCTGCGTATCGATCAATCTGGACAGAATTGGATGATGGATGGATGTTAAAACCTTTTAGCATGATAATTTTAGAACCAACTTTTAAACATGGTCACATACTAATCGCTTCAGTCATAAATATCAATGTAATTGATAAATGGATGTTATATTCTTATTACTGTTTTTGATTAAGTTTATAGTGGGAGTGTGAAATATCAATAGAAATCAAGATGCTTATGATTTAGAATCGAAGATTAAGCAACATTAAAATGTTCTTGATATCCCTTATTACAATTATTACATAAAAAAATTACATGAAAGATTCTCCCCAAAAGTTTGGTATCCAATTATTTTTCTTTATACAATTGTTTTTCAGGTAGTTGATATTTGTTACTTTATCAAAACATGTTTAAAGAGTTTGAATAATAGGGTATAGGAATTTAACGTACTTACTAAAAGAGCATTAAATATTCATTAAGACTGATTATATAGTTTTGGAAAAATAAAGTATAAAGTGATCGGAAAACCCTGTATATTTTTTACCTTACTTTGATCCCATGGTTATCAAAAAATTATATCCATTATTCTTTGAATAATAAATATAATAAAAATAAAAGTTGAGTTTAGAAGAGTAGCTTGAGTGACCACACTCATATTTTTTTTTTTTACTTTTTACTGTCGTCGTGTATTGATCGTCTCAACATAGAAAATATATATTGATAAATAATACATCAATATGTTTTATTTAGATTTTTTTTTAGTTCATTTAAATAACTTTTCAATACATTAATATTAACTTTATATGTACTATTTTTAAATATTTAAATGAATGATTAAATTTAATTCTAACGATCTGTAATTTTCAATGAAATTATACAATTAATGCACATAATATAAACAATATACAATAAAACAATAGATAAATAAAATAAAAATGAAAATCGAATAAATAGATAAATATGAATACATTTTATAGCGCGGAGAGAATTCATTATTACTTAAAATTCTATTTTTTTTATATTCTAAGGGGCCGAATAGAAAAAGCCCCAGTCAAAATATTCCCTGACTCTCTGTTAAACCAATATCATCTTACAGCTGTATAATATTAAGACATTTCCACTCAGCAGTTTCGATTACTTATTTATCAATATTTCAAATAAAATTATTTCCAGTGTATTGGAATTTTATTATCTTTATTTGATAATAGATAGTTCTATATTTTATCTCTTGTTGCTTATAAAAAATAATTTCTTTCAGATATCAAGAATTATTCCCATTTCTAAAACCGATTGAACAACTCCTTACGAATTCTGGGATATACCCTAAAGGCATTTAAAAGCGAAAAGTATTTACATGGAGAGGAACTCGATCCTAAATATTTTTAACACAAGTTGGAACAAGGATATTTCGAAGACATGATGTGGGCAATCGACAGAACAATTCAAGCTCGGCCCTTATTGTTCAAATAAGATCAAACAAACGACTATTCTTAAAGTCGTATTATATATTTTAAATTCTTATCTGAAGACAGGTTGTTGTGTAAATACTGACGGCAAAGTAAAGTATACAAATTGGAAAACATAACCATTCATTAAAGCCTTGTTCGTGGAATCAGACGAGTCTTGTTTTCTTGCCACAGTCACAGCATCCTTATTCTCTTTAAATTGTCAAAAGCAAATACTGCGGTGCATGTGAATCTATTGTGTAAATTTCAATTAAAAGGCTATCGAAGATTCCCTTATTTACTAATATTTAGTTAATATTGTTTGTCTCCGTGGGTCCGAAACCTGGCAATAATGAAGTGATTGTCAGGGTCTGGATAGTAAACATGCCTAAGGGGTTCTCGACCCATTCCCTGTTACTACGAAGCTAAGCAGCTTACTGCCCGCACATAGAAACTAACCAAGATGGATAGTACATAGTAATGTGGGGGGGGGGGGGATTTCGACCAGGCTAGCGGCTTTATGAAGGAATACAAGATCAAGTCTCCCTCAACTTAGCATGGCGTCTGACGCAGAAAACATCGTTTCTCGGATGACTGCCCCCTGTGAAGAATAGATAATGGAAGCCCTGCGTAAAAGCTTTTAATGGAAAGCTTTGTGACAAAATAATTGATTAAACTTTTAAATTAGTCGCCAGTTAACATGTTTTTATTACATTAATGTTGGAATTCTAAAACTAAAAAATTCATAAACTATACACATTTTGTTTAGAAAATGGCCTCATACAAAACCGAGGCAGTACTTCGAGTACATATATTTAAGCCATAAAATACGTAATATATTTTATATAGAATTCAACTAAATATTCCCAGTCTTTACACATATTTCCAAAAAGCCTCTGAAAAAAGTAAAAATCACAACATGCATTAACTTAAACTCTATATTCACATAATTCTAAACATGTATTGCTTGATCATTATTGTTCCTGATCGGACGGAAGGAACCAAAATAGATTTTTATTTCTGTTATGCAAAAAGTTCTAGAAGTGCCTGGAACGGTGACAGTAATACGTGATCAAATCTGTCTTTCTGGCTGGTCCCATAGCAGGCGATACATAACTGAGGAATCGATAACTGGGTTACTTTTGGCCTTGACAACTATCCACTTTCTTTTCAGTCACTGATAGTGTATTTTCCTTCTAGGGAAATGTTTCACATAATTGAGAATAACTACCCAACAGGCAAATAAAGGCAAATGAAATTAGATTAATATATTCTCTGATACATCCCGGTTCTAGATCTATCGGTGCCGTCTTAAGCTAGGATAAAGCTTTATCTATAATCATGCTTAAAATGATTTATTTTTTGTGAAAGTTTTATATAATGATTTTTATTGGACGGTTGCTGTTATAAAGTGGATCGTCTATATATGCACATAATCGCTGCAAAACATCGATCAATAAACTGTTCCGTAACAAGCTCAAAAGATTTAAAAAAACAATCTTACAACTATAACAGTTATCATTTCAGCTTAATCCAAATTGTTTGTATGGAAGAAACTAATAATTTTTTTGTTTGTTGATTATTGAATAAAAATTAACTCCAGAAATGAACATTGGATTTTGTATTTTTTCCTCGCTTGCCCCACTATGCGACGCACCACTAAAATTTTCACTTCAAAGACAATAATTACCGAACAGGCAAAAAAAAAGGCGTATGATATCAGAAGAAAATATTCTCTGATACATCCCGGTCCTAGATCAATCGTTGCCATCTTAAGCTAGAATAAGCCCCTAACTCTAATTATGCTTCAAATTAATTATTTTGTGTGAAAGATTTTCGCTAATTTAATTGTTAATATAGGATGACTACTGTTATAAAGTGGTACTTCTGTATATGCACATAAAGGCTGTAAAACAACTATCACTCAAATGTGCTGCAACTAATTCGAAACATTTTTATAAAAAAAAAAAAAAATGACAATATTACAACCACGACAAAACTTATAATATCTGATTAAAATAAATTTTCGAAAAGAAAGGAACGAATCGTTTTTTATTTGTTGACTATTCAAGAATGAAAAACAATAAAAATTACCTCCAGATATGAACATTGGATTTTGGTTTTTTCCCCTAGTTTGCCCCACACTGTGTGTCGCACAGTGATCCCCATTCACGCATTATGGTTAAAAAATCCCCAAAACCAACTTTTTTTTCAGGATCTAATAATTTTTCTTTGTTTTTATATGAATGCTGGACCTTGTAAATATAGTTGAAACGAAAATAGAATAAACTTTGTGGAATATAAAATATTTCAAATTTGTATGTTTCTTGTATCTCCATCCGCGCCCTTTTTGCAGCCCGTTAACCAATCTTTTTATCATTCGCTAGTTAATTTCTATCAATTTTTACTTATGTCACCTTGAATGTGCATTCCATATACAATATACAGCCATCCAAATGATTTCTGTATCTATTGATTTAAGCGAATGAACTATTGTTTAAAGTAAACAATTTTGGTCACCTATTCATCATATTGGGGAACGTCTCCAACAATTTTGTTGGCAAGTGTTTGCGATGGTTATGGCACTACACTTTACAGAAACTATCTGACTTTCAATTGGTATAAGTTTCACGTCCAACACAATCCATCAACATTACTATATTGTATTTTGTCGGTTGTACCTATATTTTTTTTCTATATTTATTATTCTAAAAAATTCATTTATAGCTCCAATTCTTTATCGATATGTGTTGAATTGCGATAAATTTTATTATTAAACCCATGACTAAAATAAGATAAAGCGATTTATTCAATTCAGTAATATTATCATAAAAGAAAATGATGAAATAAGTTTCTGGGACCAAGTTGTAAAACTGTTTTTGATAATGTATTAAAATTGCAGTATAAATTACTTTAACAATTAAAAATGCACACAATAAATTTCATTTTAATAATAGTGTCAGAAATAAAAAACACACAATCATTTTCAAGTTTACTTTGTATACCATTTACTATATTGTTCTCACATAAAGATAAATCAAAACTAAACAAAACTTGATGCTATTGGATGAAGTAAAAAAAAATGAGTATTACAATTTAAAACAGTAATAGTTCAAATTACTTTAAGTATAAAAAAAAATATATTAAACGTAACTTTATTTAAACAGATGTAGCTCCTGCGATTAAATAACTAAGGAGGATATCCAAAGGTTTTTTTGTACTTATCAGTTTGGTGGCCCTTTGAGAATAAACCCTTGCTTACACATGTGTTGGATCGATAAAGGAAAGGGTATTGTTACTTTTGGCATTTTTGTATGTTTTCAAGGGTTTATTCAATCTTAGCAGTTTTTTTTTTTTTTGTGTTTTTATCTTTCTACGATAATATTAATTTTTTTTAATATCACTTTACCAAGAATAACCTGGACCTGACATCGCACAGACTCAAAACCGCCATTTTACGTACTCTCCGAAGGACGGCATGATCAAGAATTTTTTACATGTTTAAAGAATCCTGGAACCACTTTGCGGGCTACGGACCAGCGACCTTGGGTTTCTGTTCTTTGGAGCAAAAACATTAATCTCCAAACAAAAAAGAGAATCTTTCATTCATTTGTTTAGAATTCAGTGCTGTATGCCTCGGAAATCTGGACTATCTTAATCGACTCAGCAAAAAAACTTCTCGCAATGGAAATGGATTTTTCGAGGCGTAGCTGCAGAATATCCAGATTGCAGCACGTCACAAATAACTTCATTAGGGATAAAGTTGAAGAACCCCTAACTATCCTACATCCCATCGAGACAAGAAAACTGAGCTGGTTCGGCCACGTCATGAGAATGGCAGATGACCGATGGCCCAAAAGGATGCTGAAGCACGTACCATTGGGAAGAAGGAAGAGAGGTCGATCAGAAAAGAGGTGGATGGAAGGTATAGACGAGGCGATGGCAGCCAGAGGACTCCGCGAGGAAGATTGGTGCGACAGAAAGAAATGGCAAAAAGGTTTATTGGGCAACGACATATGACCTTGGATGTAATAAAGTCGTTTATATATATATATATATATATATAGTTAAATTGAAAATTAAGTTTATCTTACTAAGAAAATTATAACTAAAAGAATTAATCTGATTCACTTGAATATTCGCTCATTAGATGATCTTCCAAGTTCATATCGGTGAACAAATTTAAACTTGTTTCTGTAGGCTTATTGATAGTTCGTTCACATATTAAATATTGTTCAACTGGAACATTATTGTGTTTTGATTTTATCTCTAATGTATTTCTTTTAATGAATGTTTTATATCACAATCTTTAATATCAGACTCCAATTCTAATTTTTTTTCTAATAAATGGGACAAAACAGCATTTTTTTACAGCTGGGAGGCGCAGATATCCACTTTTTAAAGAGTTCTCGATTTTTAAGACTTAAAAATATACTTATGACTATTGGGCCATTTCCAAAATTAGATGAGAGTTGCTTTTAATTGAAAAGTCAAATATTACTTTTATATTGTAATGCAGTAAACAAAATTTCCAAACACAAATTAAATAAATGAAAATAAAAATAGGAGCTGCATTGATTTTTTAAAATTAGGGTATAATTTCAGACACCGCTTATTATTATTGATATTGATCAATTTACTTACAGTAAAAACTAATATTTTCTAATTAAATTAATGTATCTAATTAAAACGACTAATCTAATTGATGTAGATGCGTCTTCGTTTTCAAGCAAGCGCTGAGTGCCTCATTTCATTTGAAAAAAAATTTACAAAGTCAAAGTCGCAGGTTATCGCAGATGATCTTTATAGATTTTTATTCCAAATTAGTTAGACAGCAAATATTAAAAAAATGAAAGGGGTGTTTTGCGGCCATTTTGTAATATTTGACTTTAAAGTTAGTAAAACATCGAGTGAGTCGAAATTGTTTTTTACCCTTGGCCATATTTTCCAAAAAAAATGACTTAAAATAAACTTCACAGTATACCTTTTCTAAACAGAAAGACGACTAAATGAAAAGATTACGACAAAGCCAATGGTTACAGTTAGTATTTACCTTCGCTCTATGTCACCAAGTGTTGCAAAACATATAAGGACCTAAAATCAAGGATACAGGCAGCCCCCCGACAGGAAGAACGGCAACAAAGGAAACCATCCAGGACCGTGGACACTAACGAGACATTGGCACAAATGTTGGAAGAGACAGATCAGCTTACATCATCCCAGGTCCTACCACAACCACAACCCCAAACCACTTATCCCCAAACCCAGCCATCCCAAATTCCTAGTCACCATCATATCTCGTACATTCCTCCTCCTAGCAATTCCAATGGTATCACTAGTCTCCTGACATCATTCCTATCCGATTTCAGATCCTTAGTCACCCCACTTATCACCCTACTTACACATCACCCTAGTTTCAAATCTTATCCCACCGCCAAGAAATCCCACATGTCCCTGATTAAGTCCATGTCCCTTCTCCTCTGGAATGCGAACGGTGTTCGAAATCACACCAACGAACTAACAGTATTGCTAAAAGACAGAAATATTGACATTGCCCTAATAACTGAAACCAGACTAACCTATAAACAACTGTTCAACATACCTGACTTCAAAGTCTACCGAACTGACCATCCCGAAGGAACAGCCCAAGCCGGTACTGTTGCCTTTATTCATCAATCCCTCTCCCACCACTTTATTCCACAAAGAGTCCATAATTTCCTACAGACCACTGCTGTATCAATCAAAACCTTATCCTTTCCTTTGTCTGTTGTCGCAGCATACTCCCCGCCTAAATTATTCATTCCCGAATCCCAACTCAACTCCTTCCTTAATTCCTTAGGAAATCAGTTCCTTTTAGGAGGAGACCTTAACGCCAAACATCAGCAATGGGGGGGGGCAAGAACAACAAATTCCCGAGTGCGAACCCTCCTACTATCATCCGTTAACACCCACCATTGCGACATCCTCTCCCCCGGCTCTCCTACCTACTGGCCAACCGATCCTAAACGGAATTCTGATCTCCTACACTTTTTCATCCACAAAGGCCTAAGGTCTTTACATTATTCAATTTTAAGGCTCGACGACCTGTCCTCAGACCACAGTCCCCTATTACTTACCCTTTCAACATCCCCAATTTCCAAGTTGCCCCCACCCTCATTCCTTAGAGGTCAGGTCAACTGGAAACTCTTTAGAGAAATATTAAGCGATAAAATAGACCTCAGAGTATCCCTTAAAACTCTTCAAGACCTAGATGATGCCGTGGACTCATTCACCTCTCTAATCCAACAAGCAACCTGGTCTGCATCCTCTCCTACTTCACAACCGAAACACCATCAAAAGAATTCCTTGCCACAGGACCTCATCAACCTCATCCACGCAAAGCGACGCTCTATGTCACACTGGCCAAGCACAAGTATCCTGACGATCGAAAATCCTACAACCACCTTTCCAAACTTGTAAAAAAGAAACTAGCTACCTTCAGATCACACACCTATCCTCTCTATCTACTTCTGACAACTCCCTTTGGAAAAGTACCAAAAAAAATTTAAAATACCACTACATCTCCCATCCCCTTCGTCGTGAGGTTGGTTCCTGGGCTTCGTCAGATGAGGACAGAGCAGAAGAGTTCGCCAAGCATCTTTGTAACACGTTCATTCCCCATCCTGAACTGAATCCTTCCCATACCGCTGATATTATGGAATTCCTTTTTTCACTATTCTTCAATCACTACATCCTAAAGCAGTCATTCCCTCTGAGGTCGAATTCCTTTTAAAGAAACTGAAACCCAAAAAATTTCCCTGGGATCGTATCCATTCATACGATCTCCTCACTTCCCAAATCCTTCGTCAACTACCCAAAACAGCTATTATATTCCTAACATACCTATACAACTGCATCCTTCGCACTACCCACTTCCCTTTCCTTACCGCACTCCATAATCATCCTCTTCCCTAAACCTGGCAAATATACCTCTTCATCCTACCGACCAAAAAGCCTTCTTCCGATCCTTTCAAAAATTTTTGAAAAAATCCTTCCGTTCTGGCCATTCCACAGTTCAACAAGGTCTTCGCGTTGTTGATGATATATCCTCTGCCCTTGAAAACAAGCAATATTGCACTGGTACCTTTCTGGACGTAGCCCAAGCTTTCGACCGGGTGTGGCACGATGGCTTGATTTTCAAACTCAAACCCCTTTTACCCCAATCATTATACTTAGTCCTTTGATCCTATCTCTCAAATCGTTCCTTATAAGTCCGCTCCGGCACAGAACTCTCCAATTACTACCCAATTCAGGCTGGTGTCCCACATGGCAGCGTCCTAGGTCCTGTTCTCTACATCTTATTTACCGCTGATATCCCTACGAACTCCAACACCTTCCTCGCTACCTTTGCCGATGATACCGCTATCCTATCATTCCATGCCGATCCTGAAACAGCATCCCTAAACCTGCAAAGACATCTCTCCATGATAAAGCAGTAGTGCAGCTACTGGCGCATCAAAATCAATGAATCTAAATGCAAGCATGTCACCTTCACCCTCCGACGCAGATCCTGTCCTTCAATTCTTTATAACTCAATTCCAATTCCCATCACAGGCACAGTCCGGTATCTTGGCTTCCTTCTAGACAAAAGATTAACATGGAACCCACACACTATACTTAAAAGACAAGAACTTAACCGACGATTTGGCCAACTATATAGACTACTTAACAGAACTTCTCATCTCTCTATCGACAACAAATTACTTAAATACAAAACAATATTGAAACCCATCTGGACCTACGGACTCGAACTGTGGGGGACAGCAAAACCTTCGAACATCAGACGTATCCAGTCCTTCCAGTCTAAAATCCTTCGAACCATAGTCAATGCCCCATATTATGTCTCAAACAAAACCTTGTATCATGACCTTAACATCCCATTTGTCCTTGACCTTATGCCATCCAGATTCTCAAATTTTCCCTAGAACCTTAATCATCATCCCAATCCTTCAGCACAATCCCTTTCTAGCACTGCCCATCCCTACAATCCTCCTCGAAGGTTGAAACGGCAGCGGCCCAGAGATCTTTTGTAATATAGTTTTTGGAGTCCTGGCGATGGCCAGCTTCTCCACTCAAGCCGTGTACAGTAGTAACTGAAATTCTCTCACCCAGTCTCACATTTCAAGCAATGGAAAATCGACAATTGATTTGATATGGATTAATGATAACTTTCTTACATTATTTTTGAACATGAAAATATACCTCTTACCGAATTCACTGATCATCTTTCTTGTATTCTCACAATCCAATATTCAAGCCTTCAATCTATTGATAATAAAGGAAACTTTCACAATTATCACAAAATGCATATAAAATGGAAACAGGGGGGTCACCTGTGGTGTTGTGGTTAGCATGGCAACCTACAATACTAAAGATCGCGGGTTCAATTCCAGCGGTGGCCCTAGGATTTTTTAATGGGAGTGAAAAATCCTTAGCTATGCCGTCCCTCGGATAGGACGTAAAATGGAGGTCCCGAGCCTGTACGATGTCAGGTACTCGTTAAAGATCCCTATCCTAATAATACCTGGATAGGCAAAATTTAGGACTCCCACTGTAGTATCTTCCGATTAGCCTTAGTAGCATAAAAATGGACGTTAAACAAACAAACAAACAAACAACAAATGGAAACAGGAAAACATATTAAAGTTTGCCTACTACCTATTTAACTCAGAAAGAATATATTTTAACTCCGAAAATTCCAATTATCTCTATGATAATTTATCACTGGTATAACCTCTCGATAATTCCGGATTGAGTGACGAAAAATTTGAGCAGCGTGTTCTTCTGCGGGCCAAAGCAAATGCAAAAATTTGACATTGTTTTCAGATTGAATATTTTATAATTGATTATTGTAATTATAAGCAAACTTTAATTTCTTTAAATTAGTTAATATTTTTGTTTTGTTTTTATGAATTGATTAAGTTGCCTATTTCTAGAATTATTTCCCTGATTATACATGTGAAGAATTATTTTTGATTCTTTTTAATATTTTTTAATTGGTTATTGCAATTAAGCAAACATTAATTTCTTTAAATTTATTAATACTTTTGTTTTATTTTTATGAATTGGTTTATTATTGCATATTTCTAGAATTAGTTCCTACTTAATAAAATATTTGATTACACATGTGAAGAATTATTTTTAATTTTTTTAATATTTTTGAATTGATTATTGCAATTAAGCAAATATTAATTTCTTTAAATTTATCAATACTTTTGTTTTGTTTTTATGAATTGGTTGATTATTGCATATTCTAGAATTATTTCCTATTTAATAAAATATTTGATGACTCATTTTTTTTTTTTTTTTTTAATGAATTGATTGATAATTGCCTATTTCTAGAATTAGTTTCTGCTTAATACAATATTTGGTTACACATTTGAGAATTAATTTTAATATTTTTTAATTGATTATTGCAATTAAGCAAACATTAATGTCTTCAAATTGATTAATACTTTTGTTTTGTTTTTATGAATTGATTGATAATTGCCTATAACTAGAATTAGTTCCTACTTATAAAAAATTTGATTACACACTTAGAAAGAAAGAATTATTTGATACATTATTATGACCTTATGATTTAGATTAGTATTACCTGTTTGATTAATTATTTGATGAATAAATCCTCCTCCACGAAAATCCAGGAAAAAATACTAATACAGGTATATTCTCAACTAATAACACTAATTAAGGCATTACATGACTAAACATTAATCTTGTTGTATTAATTTTTAGGTTAATTTTAAAAGTGATTCTTAAAAGTAATATATTTTTAATGTAAATTATAGTAATTCGGCAAAAATGATTTTCACCAGTTCAACAAAAACTGGGTCTTTTATTAATATTAAAGATTTGGCTTGCCCAATGATTATTTTTATGACTGCTTCAACATTGTTGAGTCCTGGAATGCATGAATTAGTGTTTTTAAAAATTTAATTTGATTCTTGGCGAATTTTGCCCAGTACTTATAATATTTTTAGTTGAGAATATAGATGTATTCATATTTTTTTCCAGCGAAGATAGGTGAATTCGTATATTTTGGTAGCGAATACGAGTGTATTACTGTATTTCAGCTGCGAAAATATTAATATTCGCAGATTTTTCCTGCGAATGCGCGATTATTCGCAGATTTTCCCTGCGAATAATCGAATATTCGCAGATTTTCCCTGCGAATAATCGAATATTCGCAGATTTTCCCTGCGAATAATCGAATATTCGTATTTAAATTTGCGAATAATCGAATATTCGTATTTAAATTTGCGAATACAAATAAATTCGTATTCCTATATGCGAATACGAATATTCGTATTCGTATTCGCAGGTTAAGAGTGCTTTTGCTAATATTCGTATTCGTATTCGCGAATACGAATACGCCCAACTCTGGAGTAAGTGAGTGTTCACAAATACTGTTTTTTTGAAACATTTCTTAATTTTAATGGCAAATGAGTTAACAAATAGATGTAAATATTATAATTAATGATCATTTACATCTTTAGGAACATTTTAAATCTAAATGCAAGAAAAAAATAAAAACTTGATTTTTGTCCATTGATCGAAGCACTGTGCGACGGGTTTATTGCCAACCTTTTGTTCTTTTTTACTTTTTTAAACTTTGTGATTAAATCTGATATGTTACAGAAAATTCTTCAGTTTCTCCACACTTATATTATAATCGATTAAATTGAGTCTTCAACACATGTAATAAATTTGCAATTTACCCTGATTTGAAATTCGAATCTACCGAGAAAAAATACATAGAACAGTATTATTTTACTCTTATAGAATTGATAATAAAGATTAATTACCTTGTTACAAAAAAACACTGAATAAATTTCATGGAATTCTGGTAAAGCATCGAAAATCATTAATATTTTTAATTAAAACAATATTACCCCTTAGCAAACTAGATTCATTAGAATCTTCTTGATATGATTAATCTGTTCATCAGTAAAAAATTATTAGCGTTTCATTTATAGATATTATTATATTATGACAATGGTTCAGGTCAATTTATTCAATATTGTACAAGTAGATTTTGTTGTGTATACATTAATAAAAAGGAAGGCCTTACTCGGATGGAACCAACCGGAAAATTAGTGAGGTGAAGGGGGTAGTGGTGTCTTGAGGGTTGGATTTAAAAAATTCAAGAAAAGGGACAACCCACCCCATACAAGTTAGGGGTCGCAGGTCCCTTCCTTCTCTAGCAATAGTTACACCTGGAAGACCAACGAGCAAATTATCTTTTCGTATAATACATTTTTGTTTTCAAATAACCTCAAGTAGGTAGTAAGCCCGCACTAAAGATGTTAAACATTACCTATTTAAATGTTTAATATAAAAAAAAGGAAAAATGGAATTTTACCAACTACGGAAGTAGAATAGAAGTATATCACGATGAAAACGAATATTTGATGCTCAATATTTGTTAAAAGAGGCAATGCAAAGTATTTCCAAAATGACATTGATTTGTAACGCACCCACGAATTTAACATTTTTTTTTGTTGGTGTAGTAGTGAATTCAATGTATACAATAATAAAGAAATTTTGGAATTAGGAAACATCGGGAATGACAGCGTAATTTTATAGAAATTTTAGGTACTAGAAGAATAAAAACAAAAAGTCAGACAGTAAAAAATAAGAAAAAAATGTTTATTCTTTTTGAAAAAGTAAAAATTCCATCACGTTACCAAATTTTACTTTGTGTAAACAGTTTCGTATCACTGATGTATATTTTTAAAATTAAAGAATCCGCAGCACCCAACGGCAAAGGCTGTAATTAAATTTTTCATATCATAAGCAGGAAGTAACTAATACATGAATGATAAATAATTGGAGAAATTTATTTATTTTTCAATTTCATTTTTGGTGCCGTGTATAACAACAAGGGCTAGAGGCAATAATTGGAGAAAAAAATGTAGTAATAATATTAAATTAAATAAAATGAATTATTGATCAATTGATGAATCATCAATCATCAATTCACTTAATTAAGAATCACATTTATCAAATCTTAGACTTGGCGTGTTAGAATTTTACGAAATCAAATTTCACTTCAGTGCCTACTTTATTTATTTTACGACGAAATTAGGTGTCAGGGAAGCGCAAAAGGTAGTAGTAAATATTTATGAGTTACAATGAGTATTAAATTTGTTTTTAAATATCTTTTGGATATTTAAAGATTATGTTGATGCAACTTTTATATAGAAACAAAGATGAAGGAAAGATGGTTACAATCTCGAGTGGCTGTGTAACATTTGTAGCCTCAAGAAATATTTACGAATTTCATTAGATAGGATATACAGTTGTATATATACATAAACATTGGTCCGACTTTCCTTGTTTAAATGCCCTAATTACTAAAGCCAACCTTACTTTCCACTCAGTTTTTCTTATACTTGGTTTATTTGGTACTGTTGGATGCCAAATTTGTGAATCTATATCCTTCGACTTTGAAAATTTCAAAAGAGATTATGTTGCTTTATTATTGTCTTCAATAAAAAAATGGAGTTTTCAAATAAAAAAGGGAGCATACCTAAAATAGCTAAAAACTAATACTGACATTTCTGTGTGTCATTAGGAGGCTATATCGTAAATACATATATTTTCAATGTAAAGTATTTTTATTGTCCATTAAGGAATACGATGACAATTAAAAACTTTACCCACTTTACCATTAATTAAAATCAACATTAAGAACTTTTGGTATAGTTTATAATTGAATACAAATGAACAAATAAATTTGTCTAGACATGTGTTAATATGAACGCTAACAGGTTTAAGCCAATAAAAGCACAAACTCGGCAGCAGCAACGGTCGTAATTTTCTCTGTCCTCTAATCAGCCAATAACAAACATCTGCTACAAGTATACTCTGTACAACCAGTTCCATTCCCATAAATATTTTTCACTACTACTCAAATATATAATTAAATTTAATTTGTTTTCATCCTTGATAATTTATTCAACAGCTTTGCTCACATGTCGAAATAATCAGTAAGTTATTTCATTCATACATACATAAATTTGCAGCTTCTTTATTGACCAAACTCATTTAGTCTCGCACAGATATAATGAAATAAAATTCATCAGTATTCTTTTTACTTTCAGGGAAAGCTAAGAAAAAAAGTAAAAAAAAAAAAAAAAAAAAAAAAAAATGATCATAGGTATAACGCGTTAGACAATGAACCATAATGTTGCAACACCAATGTGAGTTTAAATAATTTTTAGTGACGTAAAATTATAAATCACAACATCAAACAAACAATAAAGTAGTAACAACGTTACAAAAAGTAACAACAAATGACACAAGAGAGAGGCAAAAGTAAGCAATAACCTTTGCTTCCACGTTCAAGGCCATTTTAAGCAGCTAGTCCCTCGCTTTTTATATTTAGTCCCAAATGGAACAATCGAAAAGGTCTAGATCATTTCCTTCACATCTTCACATTTGATTACGTACTAATAAGGTTAAGTAACCGCTACTACAAAAGTCTGGAACTGTTAGTTGTAACAGAAATAATCATCTGCTTTTGAATCACGTCACGCTATCATTCTTGTATTGTATTAATCATAACTGTAATAAACGCTCTTATTTCTTATGCCTTACATTTCATATATATATATATAATAAAACATGAATCTTTTTCAAAGGAATTTCATAAGGGCTGATATACGGAGATGAAACGAGATAACTAAGAGATATTAACAATAATAATACTAATAAAATAAAAGAATGTGGTAATGAAGGTAATTAGTTGAATAAGTGATGGAAATGGTTGGGGGTGCGGTCAAATGAAACACTATATGTGCAATAACATATATATTGTGCAGACGTCTCGACCCGACATTCAGCTCTTCTTCAAAGCTAAATATAAAACAAGATAGCAACCAATGAATTATAAGAAGAAAAGAAAAAATAATAAATAAAATAATTAAAGAATAGAATATGAATTAATTTTTTTTTTTTAAATTAGATATTAAACAAAAGAATATGAATAAAAATTTTTGGATTTAGATAATAAAATTGTCAAATTAGGAAAGCTATACATGTTATTCTTTAGTATAGTATAGGCATATTTTGATTTGTATAGCTTTCCTAATTTGACAATTTTATAATCTAAATCGGAAAAAATTCATTCTTATTCTTTTGTTTAATATCTAATTGCCAAATTTTTTTTTTTAATTTATATTATTGTATTCTGTAATTCTTAACTCATTTTCATTTTTCATGCATATATGTATATGTATATATATATATATATATATATATATATATATATATATATATATATATATATATATATATATATATACACATATATTATTCATTGCATTATTTTATTTACTATTGGTTGCTATCTTTTTTTATATTTAGCCCTGAAGAAGACCTGAATTTACGGTCGAAACGTCGGCACAATATATATGTTAATGCACATATAGTGTTTCATTTGACCGCACCCCCAACCATTTCCATAACATAAAAAATGTGGATGTGAAATTGATAAATCTGCAAAAAATTGCTGAAAAAAATCAATACCAAGTTGAGGAATGAGTGCTTCAAAAGTTTCAAAATCTTTGCAAATCTGGGAAACTATACTATAATCTAGTTTATCGTAATTTTAATATCTTCAAATGTATGGTATTAGATAGTAATTTTATATATTAGTTTTATAAGTAATTTTCGACTTTTAGTCTTCTTTTAAATATTTTTATATTTTTAGTGTATAAAGTGGTAATTTTTTTTTCTTAACAAAACCGTTTTAATTATTAATAATTACCGAATAACATTTTCATAGTAAATAACTTTATACATTGATTCATAATTTATAATTTTGCAGTTGTCAATAGTAATAATTTAGATAATTGTCAGTAGTTTATCACAATTTTAATAATTGTTATTAATAATAATAAGGTATATTCACTAGTCAAAGGTAATTTTTTTTTACTTCATTGATATCGATTTCATTCGTAATTTTATTATCAGCTAATAATACCAAGGTAACAATCTATTTTTATTAAGGAATAGTTAAAACCCAATTACTCAAGCATAGTTAGTAATCTTATCTGTAACACTAAAATATTTTTTTACTAATGAAACATTGTAAAAATAAAATTATTGTTTCCTCAAAATTCAGAAAGTAGCCGATAGATAAATATGAAACTTTTACAGAACATAGCTGTTCATCCAAATAACGGTTATATACACTTTTTATGCAACTATATCCAATGGAAAAAAATGGTATAAAGGATAGAAAAATGTTTTCTTTCATTTTTTGTGCAGAATAATGAGTTTCTTCCTTTGCTACAAAGGGAAAATGAAATAACGGAAATAAGAGAATTAATTACAAAGTTACAACCTATTTTATTTTCGATCACATGTGTTTTTCTACTGTTTCTCTTATATATAATAATGCATGGGGTATACCTTTGTCACCTAAAAACATGACAATTGAGGGATGGATAAATCTTAAAATTTTTAATTCTTTTACATTGCTTTTTTAGGCAAAAAGCGCTCATATATAATGTTTATATTGATATATCCAATGGATAAATTGTTAGAAATAATTCGAATTTATTTTTCGTTTTTATCCATTTTTTTAGGAGCAAAATGATAATTTTCTCTCTTTGCTACAAAATGAAAAAAAAATCACGGAAGAAAGGACAATTATTAGCAGAGTAACGACCTATTTTATTTTCGAACACTTTCTTTTAAACCTTTTTATTGGACAAGATCCCCAATGGAAAAAAATGTGTGTCATAAGGAATACACAACCTTCTCTCCTGTTCCGTAGGGGAGTATAACTGTCTTTATATCCTAGATCTGAGTGAATATTTACAATCCTTCCCTTTTCCTAAGTCCTAGAAATAGAATCCTTCCATAGGACAATTGATTACAGAGTTAAGTCCTATTTTATTGTCGATCACGCGTTTTTTCTTCCGAATATCTTATATATAAAAATACAATGTTTTATGTTTGTTACATCAAAACTGGATCTTCTAATAAAATAATTTAAAAATATTTTTTATCTTAATATATCCAATCGACCTTTTTTTCGTTTTCTGTGCATTTTTTGTTGGAATGACATTTTTTTTCTTCCCTAAAAAATGGAAAAGTCTATTTTATTTTCGATCAAATGTTTTTCTACTTTTATATACGTTAACATCCACAATGGGGAAAATGGACTGTTTTAGGGAATACACAATGTTACTTCTTGTTTATTAAAGGAATGTAACTATCTTTAAATAATTTATTTTTTTAAGAGAAAAGATTTGGCTCCGCCGGGAGTAGAACCCGGGTCTCCTGCTCTTCACAGAAGGATTTGCTCTGCCTTGAGCCGAGCTCTGTGGTGTAGCGGTTAGCATCCTCGCATGTAACGCAGGAGACCCGGGTTCGACTTCCGGCGGAGCCAAATCTTTTCTCTTCAAAAAATAAATTATTTAAAAATAATTTAAAATTGGTGGTCAGCCACAATTTAAGATTTGATTAATTAAAGTAACTATCTTTATATATAAAATTTAAAAAAATTCAGTGAAAATTTATAATTCTTCCCTTTCCAATAATAATATAAAGTAGGCTATAATTTATAATAATATTTTTGGGTAAATTTTACCGGAATACATTTATTTATTTACATAAATGTTAATATTTGAGTAAGCCACAGCAAAACGTAACGTTAGGCTAGTTGTTTACATAAATAATAAAAAATAAATATATACATATATTTGTGAGCCAATGAAATGAACCTACATCAGAGGAGGTGTATTGAAGGTGGGCCTTTTAAAATTTCCATTTCGGATTTTACAAAGGAAAGTATCTTTAGAAAGGAGGTGATAAAAAGGTTGTGGCCAGAGGCTGTATTGCCTCCAGTCGCAATCTTGAAAGGGATTCCAGCTGGCTAAGCTCCCCCCTCCGCTCATATTCACGGGGAGATCCCTATTTCTGTAATTTTCATCAGAAACATAAACTTACACCTGTACGTTTGAAGAAATATATATACATTTTTCGACAAAAAATGTAAGACAAATTTCGACATTTTCTTAAACCAGAATTTTTATATATTTAAATTGAATAATTTTTCAAAAGAAACTCGAAAATAAAAAATAGAAAAATTATTTACAAATAAAAAAAAAAATATTTTCCTTAAAGGCATTTTGTTTATTGATGAAACGAAATTCAATTCTTTTAAGAGAGTGGATGAAAATGGAAAATGCAAGAACCTTTAAATACACCATTGTAACTAAATGAAACAAAATGCATAATAAAGAAGCATTTAACTCAGAATTTGTAAAGGAGTACTATTTTTTCAATAAATTATTCAAATACAAGTTTCGGACTTTTTCACCACCTGGATCATTTTCGCCATATATTGCAATATTTTGCAGTATACGTTTAATATTAATAGATTTATTCATCTAATCTTAAATGTATTCAATACAATATATATATATATATATATATATATATATATATATATATATATACCTATATATATTTTTTTTTTTTTTATTTTTTTATTAGTTACTGATTATTAAGGAAGCAATTATTCAAAAAAAAAAAAAAAAAAAATAATACGGAGTTACAAATTAAAGTGCATTTCAGTCATTGCATTATTACTATGCCTTACTAAAAATTAATAGATTTTTTTTATTACTAGCTATTAATAGTGATGTCAAACTATCCATCCCTTTATTAGTATATCTAAAACATTGCTTTTAAAGGATATAGTGATAGCCTGCACTCATGTGCTTAATAATTCATAGACATGAAAAACAAAAATGTGACAGTGTAATATTACTTATGTTTCTAACAAAAATTGCTTATCTACTCTATAAAAAAACTTCTCGCAAAAAATATAAGACTGAAAAATCGAATGGTTTGTTCATGCATGCCTTCCAACTTGGTGGAATAATATACAAACAAAAAAACTGATTACCTGCCAGTCCCTTGACTTAATTACTTATTTAATTATTTACTTGATTATTGAAAGTTATCCTTTATAGAAAAGGGAAGAATTATAAATTTTCACTGAAATAAGCTATTAAAAAATACTTGGTTAATCTCTATAAATCAACTACCTGAGATTTTTTTTTTGAAGTAGGTTTGCACTTTTCAAGGTATGTCAAGACAAATGTCGCAACAACGTCCATTTTCTTCAACAACTCTGACACATTCGAGGAATGCATTCAGAATTCTATCATGTCAAATCGACTACTTCGAGAACTGGGAATCCTAGTTGCATGGTTCCTTGAAGAGGGTTATACCAACTTGTATATAGAGGAAAGCTATACCAGCTTTCCTCTAAATAAAGTTTCTTTGACCTTTTGATAAAGTTTTTATTCTTTGCAGTTACGACTAAGCTTGGAACTGATAAAAATTATTTCAAGGTATAATGGAACCCATCCTTTATTTACAGAAATTTTCATCTTATTCACTCATAGAAAAGGAAAGAAAAAAGTTCAAATGGAAACGTGTATTATAGCTACTATCGTTCCAAATGAAAAATTCTACTATTAGACCCCCCCCCCCCCCGTCACCACCTCAGACTATCAATAGTATCCGTATGTCCGATACTGTCGAAACTATCGATAGCGGAGACTATCGATAGTTATACATTATCAGCTATTAATATAACTAAAATAGAAATAGAAATTAACACTTTAAAAACAAAATAACATAAAATTACTATTGACTAGTTACAATTAATAAGATAGTGATAAACTATTCGATACTTTTCGTACAATCATATTAAGTATGGATACTTTAAGAAAAATATCGTATTAAAAGCAGTATCGACACTCGAGCCGTTTCGTAACGCCCCTATCTCACACTGGATGGCAGGACTATAGCCGGGTAAAAAAAAGATTGAAGTACCTCAACGGAGGTAGTTAATAAAACTTTGGAATTGGATTCCGGAGCTTATTGAAGGGACAGAACCGAACAGCCTAATTTAACTATTCCTAATAACAGCCTATTCATTCTGAATGGTGTAGCAATCCTCTAAATTCTTCTATTTTTATATTTTGATTTTATTTTACAGTTTATTTAACGATATATCCTGTGAAATTACAACATTTCAGGCGTTCGACAGTCTAGCATTTTACGGATATACCAGAGTACTTTATAACTTTTCTCCGATCTGGAAGACAACGGTGTGCCTGTAGTCTGTTGCACGGGAGATTTTATTCAAAGTAAAAAAAAACTTCCTTAATTGGAGGGGATGGGAAAGAGTTTATTTAAAAAAAAAAAATTAAAAAAGTTACTCATATTAAGCTATAAAGGTCTGGGAGCCCAGCTTTTGCAATACGCGTTGCCCTTAACAACATGATAACCTATCGTTTACAGTTACAAGTGCGAGTAGTGATGACGCACTATGTTTCAAGTATACGGTACTCCAGGAGAAGAAGCCAGTAAAGAACGATTAATACAAGAAATAGGAATCTGGTTACCAATGCAACTTCTCGGAATGATGCCACGTCGTGTTTTGGCTTAAAATAAAAAATGGAAAAAAAACTAGTACTGACTTGATAAATTGATCATTCAAATTGAAATGGGCGGTTTGTGGCACACTTTTATGTTAAAAATACTTTAGGCAGGAAGAGAGAAACACTTTATTGAAAATAGTGGTGCTGCCCAATTATATTGGGTTGCTTATACACAGCATACTAATTTATCTTATAAAGATTATTTGTTAAATCTAAATACTAATAAAACTAATATAAATATACAAAGAAACATCTTTTTTTTTTTTTTTTTTTTTTTTAATACATTTATAACATTTTCTCTCTATAGGCTTAACTGGCCTCTGAAAATTACGTAATGTCTGTATGTAATAACTAAAAATTTAAAAAAAAATTGGGTAAAATATTAATAATATGGAATAACAACAGCAGCATAACAAAAACAATATCAAACACTAGCTCAAAGTTTTATATAAAATGGTATAAAAAAGATTTAAAAAGACAAAAAAAGCAACAACAAAAAGAACAGTATATAAATAAAATACGTTTAGTTAATAAATAAATAAATAATATACATACGTACTTGGCCCTTCAACGATTTGTAATTTAAATTCTAAGAATGGATGTGGTGGTGAATGATTCCCAGGGAGTCGAGAACAATATATTCTGCAATCTTCACTACGTCCTTGATGTCGACACCAAGATCCTCCATGAAGCTCCTCGTTGAACTTGGTATAGTTCAGCGGGCTCCGAACCAAAGGCCTCTCACGTTGAAGTCTCTCTCGCCCAAGCCTTCACGGAACTTCTCTTTAAGGAAAGGGATACATTTTTCGTAAATTTCCTTCTTTTCCCTTTCAATTTTGCTCGCCTGGCAGAGGTCATTTAATTCGTATCTAACAGTGGGATCCAGAATGATTGCTGACTTTCCGGTCTTAGAAAACGCCACTATATCAGCATATCCTCTGTATCCACACAGTAAACCTCTTCATAGCACGCAAAATCCCTTTCTTTAAGGAGCTTCATCAATTCGTGCTTGACTCTGTGGTGACGGCGTGTTATCAGGAGCGAGTTGTTGGGGCATTTCCCCAGCACATGTGCTGGTGTTTCAGACTCGCATTTGCGACAGAGGGACCCAACTTCTCTGACTTGTCCACTGACACCTGGGACTCCTCGCAGGGGTGCACAGTTAATGTAAAGTTTCAAGGCATTAGACCATTCAGATCCTGAAAGTACTTGCTTTTCATACATGAGTCTATGAGCTTTCGGGGTCTCTTTAAAATGGCGTACTCCAATGCCTTGCCACCTGCAGTTGACCAATTCCTCAAACGAGTTTTCTCGTTCGACTGTCGTAGAGCTTTCACACTCCGGTGTCCCTGCTAAACACCCAATCTCCGCACACTTAGCTATTTCAGCCGAGTAATCGAAAATAGATTGAAACAGGGAATCCGGTATATTTGACAGCCGCTGAGCAATGGACCAGTGTTGTAAAGAAGCTTCCCATTGGCAGCGGATCAGTCCTAATCCTCTGTATCTCCTAGGAGCGTACATCATCGCTGTGGAGGTGATCGCAAGTAGCCCGATTATGGCCTTGACATTCCTGCGAATCATGGTGTCGATGCCTTCTAATATTTAAGGACGCAGCTTTGTTAGGGGCGCAGTTTGGAGAGGGTAAATTAGACCCGGGAACAAATATTGATTGACAATGTTGAGCTTCTGATCGGGCTTAAGCAAGCAATAGGTGACGAGCTTATTAAGGTTTTCATTTTTCAGAATGCGAAATATAAAAACTAATATAAATGATATTTTAGAAGATACTCTTTCTAATGTATACATGACCTATTTCTACTGCCACCAATTATAAAGTATAACAATTGACTATCTCTCACCTCTACAATTTTGTTTTTCGTTTTTGTAAAATAGACGAATACAATCCTTCTATAGGATCCCACAAATAATTTTATATTATTTATTTATATTCATTATTCTTATTATCCTGAGGCATTGTTTTTTTTTAACGAGAAAGAAGCAGGAAAATAATTTAGATATATTAAAAAAATGGAATTCATGTTGAAAAATAAATTAGAAATTAATTAATGTCACCCTCATATAGAATTACTAAAAAAAAAAAAAAAAAAAAAAAAGAAAAAATGGGATTTTTTTTCTTTATAATAAGAGAAAAGATTTGACTCCTCTTGGCTTGGAAGCGACCAATGTGGTGCAAAGGTTAGTATACCGCGCATGTCTCGCGGAAGACCCGGGTTCAACGCCCGGCGTAGCCAAATCTTTTCTCTTCAAGAAATAAATTATTTAAAATATATACATTATAAAGAACACAAATCCCTTGGGGTGGTGTCCCCAAGGCAAGTGGGTCCAGGGCTGACCACTTCCCCAAGATTGACAATAAATTCCTGCGAAAATGCTGGGATAGGTTCCCATTATTTCAGATAATACCCAATAAGCATTTAGATATTATTTGCAATAAATGAGTAAGAACATTGCTTGTAATCCTTTCCCAATTAAACGGTAAATGATCCAATTTCCCGGGTGGACCTGACCCATTGGGATAGTAAATGGGTTAGATTTGATCCTGTGATGTTGGGATTATTAAACCTAGTTGAGTAGACTCTAAGCGAGACGGCTCCCAATTACTGTAGATACATCCCACCCAGAACTTACCTCTTAATCTCCCCTATCCTCCATGTTAACACGTTCTAAGTATTTCCTCTCACCATTGAAAGTTAATTTTTCATTAGGTAATATTAATTACTTTTTTCTTATTGTACAAGTAGCCTTTTTACTTTCTGCAATTACCGTCAAGCATCTCCTTTTTTAACTTTCAGGCATGAAGGTATCTCAGGATCAAGGTAGCTCAAAGCTTATTCATCTGTCAAATATATCACTAACATATTTCCCACGTAATGTCTAAGCAAATTTCATATCTACAGCAAGGTCAAAGCTTTACTACCATTAACGGTAAAACAATCCTTTAACAAAGATGGGGAGACCGGGGAAGATTATACGTTCACGTTTTCCAACTGGCTTTAGTTTTTTTAATGAGCTGGTTGAACGCGCCAGCGAGTGGACTAACCATAGCGGCAGTCCTTGTGGTTCCTTATACTTTACTTTCAGTTCAGTTGGTCCCTTCTACTTCGTGATAAGTGATTTTTTTCATTATTTCTTCAAAGGAGAGTAAAATTTCAAGTACCCAATTAAAGTTATAATAAAAAGCACAAGCCTTAAAGTTTTAGCTTTAAACATTGAATTTAAAAAAAAAAAATGGATTTCTTCATTGTTTTGATTATGTTATTGATTTTATATATACTTGCATACTCATTCATTCAAGTGAAAGATCCAACGCGGGAATTTTTCTATATACATTGTTATTCAGTTAATATTGAAGATTTTTTTTCCAAACTAGCAATTATCTGATTTTAATTTTTTGTTTTTTGTAATGTACATTTTATTTTACAATTAATATATAAAAACGTTAGAAGTATACAGCATGCAGAACTTATTACCTGTTTTATCAATTAACCCATTTCTTACCAAATTATTTTTTTTTTCGAAATCAATAATTTTGCCTTTAGTTTCTTGTTAAAAACGCCTTAATAAGATGTATTCCAAAAGAAAAAAAAAATAACTACTATGTATTTGACCTGAATAGATTCAGATTATTAAAAAAAAATATTTAAATTGCAAAAAAAAAAAATTATGGGAAACAGGGAAAAAAAAAGTCCTATATATAGGACAGTGGTAAGAAATGGGTTAAGAATTGCAGGAAAACATGCCCCCGTAGAGATTTAAGAGACTGAAAAACTTGCACTGCACAGGGGGCTGATTTTTGTAAGTTCTGTCATAATCATTATTATTATTATTATTATTGGGGTACATAGAAGGGGTAGGAAGCGAATCTATGGCCTCTCCACTCTCACCTTCCCGTGGTGTACCCCGTTAAACCTAGCTAACAATTCCCTACGGAGGACAGGGTAGGTGAACAAACGAGAGATGGGGTTCCGAAGAGGATTGCCCGGGGGTAACCTGAATACAGGCCTATCAGGATGGTTGGGTGCGGGTAGCAGGGACCCAACTGTTTTGGGTAGTGGCGGAAGAGCCTTGCAGGTTCAACGGCTGCACCCATAAGCTACTTTAGAGAGCGTACTGCGAAGGGGTAGGGAGAACTCCTGAAGTCGTGGTAAAGACCGCTCCCTAAGGGTTAGAGGCCCTGAAATCAATCTCACTGGTCCTCCAGTTTGGTGTTTGGGTGGAGGGTTGGCGACCCGTCCCTGTAAAACGCTTACCGTTGCGAAACTTTAACAAAGAAATAAAACCCGGACTGTTTCAATGGACTACTAATGCTAGCAACTTGGAATGTAAGGAGCTTATTTCAAGCAGGAAACGTAAAAAACCTATAAGAAGTTCTGATTAATTACAAAATAGATATAATAGCATTGCAAGAGATAAAGTGGCCTGATACCCAGATGGTTGCTCTCAAAGATTACCTCCTGATAAATATTGGACACAAGAAAAACAAAATAGGCACTGGATTTATGATCAGAAACTCTTTAAAGAATAATATTCTAAGGTGTGAAGCAATAAACAAAAGTATATGCACCATACTACTGAAAGCAGGATTCTTTAACAGCGATGAAGAAGCAATGGAAACATTACGGAACACTCGAAATAGTATTTGATGCGTTGCAAAAACATGATGTTAAAATTGTAATGGGAAACGTAAATGCTAAAGTAGGAAGGGAGGAAGCCTTCCTGGCAACAGTCGGGTGCAAAAGTAAGCATGAAGTCTGCAACGAGGACGGTTTAAGATTAGTGGACTTTGCTAGAAAGCTAGTAGGGACCAGTACCTGCTTCCATCATAAGGGCATTCACAAAGAAACCTGGAGTTCACCTGACAGAAGAACCAAGAATCAAATTGATTATGTCCTTATCGACGCGCGTCATGCATCGGACATCTATGATGTAAGAAGCTGTCGGAGAGCAGACCGCGACTCTAACCACTGCAAGGTGAAGGTCAAATATAACCAAAGACTTGCAGTGAAACCAAGAGGAAGAGGCGAGAAGCTGCGAACATTCAATGTTGAGCTCCTTAAGGACGAACAGATGCTTCAGATCGTCAGAACTTCTAGGAGACCACAAAAGTGTACCTGTACCTACGATCGCATCAAGATTGGAAAAATTGAAAGGAGCACTAAATGGAGCTGCATCAGACTTCTTGGAGCGTAATAGACCTAATTCAAGGAATAACTGGTTCGATGAAGAATGCCGACTGGCTATATCTGAGAGAGAAAAGGCACGGGTCAATTTACAACAGAGGCATACAAGGGCAAACAAGAAGGACTATTTAGAAAAGCACCGGATCGTGAAGCAAGTTTGCAGAAGAAAGAAGAGGAGAAAGGAGACAGAGAAACTAGAACGCATCCAAAACGAGTTGGAGCGCCGCAATAGCAGAGAATTCATCCGAGGGATAAAAGAGGTAAAATGTGGATTTAAGCCTCGAGTAGAGTGTTGCAGGGACCGTTACGACAACCTTGTGATGGGAAGAGAAGAGGTCCTAGCAAGATGGGCAGTATATTTTGATGAACTGCTGAACAAAAGCATAAGTACAAACTGCAACCAAGTAGAGGTAAGCCAGGACACTGTTAAGGACATCAACATAGAATCGGAAGAAGCACCTGAAGAAGAAGTCCCCCCAGATAAAGAGGAAATAACAGAAATAATACAGTAGCTCAAAAACAATAAGCCGGGATAGATAAACTGCAAGCAGAGCTTATCAAGTATGGAGGAGAGAAAGTCGAAGAAGAAATCCACTGACTGGTATGGGATGTGTGAACTGAAGAAAGAATGCCAGATGAGTGGTTTACTGCTGTTGTCTGCCCTTTTTACAAAAAAGGAGACAACCTGCAGAGCGCTAACTGCCGAGGAATTCCACTTCTGAGTGTGGTTTATAAGATCCTTAGCACGGCTGTCAACAGGAGGCTAATACAATACATGGAGCGAGAGGTCGGTGAGTACCTGACTTCAGAAGAGGACGATCCACCATAGATCACACATTCTCTAAACGTCAGGTTTTGGAAAAGGCGCATGAGTTTGACATAAACTTCCACTACCTATTCTTAGATTTCCAACAAGCGTAAGACTCCAGTGACAGGGAGAGGCTAATAGAGACCTAATAAACATCGGAGTACCTAAGAAACTTGTGCGGTTGGTGCGAATGACAATGTCAGGATCGAGATGCTTTGTCAAGTTACAAGGAGAACTCTCCAAGGAATTTACCGTGCGGTCGGAATTGAGACAGGGAGACCCTCAGGCGACAACCCTTTTGGCGTACGGGCGATATGGTGCTGATTTCAAGAACCATCCCGGCACTTTCAGGTACCCTGGAAGAATTCGAAATGGCTGCAGCAGCGCGGGGCCTTAAAATTAACGAGCGCAAGTCGGCATACATGCATTCCTCTGCCGCTCAACATGTGCAACAAACGGAAGAACTCCGATTGGGAGAGCATGCATTCCTGGTATGTCAAGAGTTCAAGTATTTAGGATCGACTGGCAGAGGACAATGAAATGCTTACAGAAATCAAAGCGAGGATAGCAGCTGGAAACAGACAATACTATGCAGCTCAAAAGGAACTGCGGTTCAAGGTGCTGTCGAGAAGGGCCCAAGAGTTAATTTACAAGACTATAATAAGACCCATCGTTACTCATGGTAGCAAGACATGGGTGTTATCCCTAGAAAATGAAAATATGCTTGCCATATTGGAAAGGAAAATCCTCCGGAAGATCTACGGCCCAGCATACCAGAATGGACAGAGAAGGATAAGAACTAATTCAAAACTTAAACAGCTCTATAAATCTCCAGACCTTGTAGCTTTTCAAGTGGACGCATTAGATGGTTGGGACACGTCGAAATAATGCCTCAAGAGCGTTTACAGCCGACCGGGTGGAGCTAGAAGAAGAGGTAGACCTCGATGAGAAGGCTGGACGACCTACGGCGGCTTGGAGTGAGGCGATGGAGGAATATCGCTCAGGATAGAAACGAATGGAAATTTTTTTTTGAAGACGCCAATGTCCTTTCAGGACCGTAGCGCCGAGGAAGTAAGTAAGTAAAAATGGAAAAATTCAAGAAAAAAAAAACTCGGAAAACATGTACCGGTCTTCTCTAATAAATATACTTTTACAGTCAAATCAATTAATATAGAAACATGTGCTCTTATTGCTATTGTTGCAATTATCTATTTATGTAACTCGAAACAAATAAAAATTACATAAGGGGGTGATTAGGTGAGAGAAAAGAAAATTCATCAGACAACTGCTTTGAAAATAGAAGATCCAATTTTACAATAATTTGTAAAAACACCTGAGCATGTGTAATACAACAGAAATATGGTGTAACAAGACATGTACAATAAGATGTGAAACAAAGCCTTTTTGTATACTCTGGAAACGCGGGTAATGGGCAACATAGCTCATAAACTACTTGTCGGGTCGACTTAGAACTTGAAAGTTAAGCCCCTTTCAGATGCCGCATTAAACTTTTGCGACATAGCTCGCCCAAAAATTAGCCTTAGCTCCATAGCTCAAGATATTTTGTTTATCAATTAAAAAGAAGATATGTAAATATGCAATTTAATAAATAATTAGATAATTATAATATATTTGTATAGTAACGTTAAATCGTTAATTAAAAAGAAATGGTTTTAAGTCCCAGACCTTTTGTTGGAACGAACTAATATTTGGAGGGAACTGTCTTAGGACGTGTTTGTGACATCGGTGGTCGAGAACCATCCACGCCGTTCCTAAGAAACAGATATAAAAAGGGCTGAATTCGATCCGCACAGGACAGGACAAATGTCGAAAGCTATTGGAGGAGGCCTAGACTCGGTATGTAAGTATGTAAGTCTAGGTATGCATCAAAAATGCTTGATCACTTCTGATCTATTACATGAAAATAAGGATAGAGAATGAAAACAAAATTTCAACAAAAATTTCGTGGTAGAAAGAAATGAAGAAATTCCTATGCAAGTTTTATTAAATACTATTTTTATCTTTTACTTAGATGGAATACAGTTTTAAACCCTTTTGAAATAGCCCTTAAGTTAAGAAGGTTACTCTGAGGGTTGGTGGTAAAGCTTTATCATACTGTGTCTACACCTACTAAATAATAAAGTTTATTACAAGTATCAAATGCTTGTTGGGACGAAGTTCAACCTACAAAACGTAAACAATTTCTAAATTGTTCAAGTTTCTAGGTCCCTAGTTAGCCTCTGCTTATGCGTTAAAAGCAAAACTCTCCACTCATTAGGAAGTTTTATGGTAGTTAAGTTGAAGATGATTACACAAATCTTACATTCTTCTCAGGAATTTAACACATTATACAATAAAAATTCACATTATTTCTAATCTCGGGACAAACTTTATAATATTCATTGGCGGATCCAGGGGGGGGGGGCTGTGGGGGCTGTAGCCCCTCCCTTTGGAAAATTTTTCGTCATTAAAAGATAGGATTTGACTTTCCTTAATGTAAGGAAGCAAGTTAAAGAACAAATAATATGCAGAACAAGTAGAATTTTAGTTGTGGGAAAGATACATAATGGTAAAAAAGCTGATTAGCAGATCCAAATGAAGGGCTGTGGGGCTGCAGCCCCCCCCCTTTACAGTCGGCTGGATCCGCCCATGATAATATTATAAACTTATCCTGTAATCCAACGTTATGTTTTTATTACAAATATACTAAAAATCGATTCCAATTTAACTGACAAATATAAAAAGTCTTCATGGTTTTCTTTTCGTTTCATATGATCTTCAATAATAAGGAATAATGTGGTATTTTTTAAAACTTGTAAACGAGTCTGGCTATGGCCGTGTACGGTGCTCCATCAGTTCTAATCTTTAAAAAGTTAAACTCTACCAATAATATTGATTTTTTATATAATTGTGCAGTCTTTATTAAGGAGTTAACATAAAAACTTTAATGAATTCAATAACTACTTATTGAAGGTCAAAAAGTGAAAGGATAAGAAATTTCGTTCGCAGTAAGACGCCAATTACAGACGGGCAAAATGTAATATGAGTACTCAACACCTTGATTACTACCGTTATCAAAAGTACTTAAGTTTTTTTTTCTCTGAGTACTCCGATAATCAAGTACTAAATCTGAGAAGGGTACAGGATAAAATTTCTTCAACATTAGAGTAACTTTTTATATTAACTGGCGCTCGGATAACTAGTGATTTAAGATTTACAGATTTCATTGAAATGAGGGTGCATTCTTATGTTTCCGGATACATAGCTTTTGAAAAAATAATACGTTTTTTATTTTGACGCAATACAAGTAATTTAACAGTATCGGATTTCATTGAAAAGAAGGAGCATTCTTATGTTTCCGGATACGTACAGCCTTGGCCAAAAGTATAAGGCCACTTCAAAATTATTGAATTTCATTAATCGAATGCTTGGTAAGGAGACGGTATTAAATAAAGAAGGATGGTTAATTTAAATACCAATCGTATAATTAAAGGAAGCTGATTTAGTAGGAGGGTTAATGCAGTGATCCAATCAATTCGAGGCTTCTTGCCCTGTCCTATTATGCATCCCTATTCACCCAAACTCATCCCTTCAAATGTCTTCTATATCGGGATTAAACCTAGAGATGTTAAACATTCACATTTTCCTCCCATTCATGGCGTATTTTCCTCCTTCGTATTTTCCACGAGATATTCCGGTCTTCTTTGTTATGCATTTTTCACTAGTTTTGGTCAATTTTATGCTTTATTTAATTTCAGCTGGGGCAATACCAATGACGGTTACTTTTAAGATTTTTGACCAAAAATGTTTTGTAAATAAGTCAGTATTCTCATAAATGTGGACCTTGGGAGACTAGGGATCTAAGCAAAAAATTTTAATTTGAGAGAATCGAAGAAAAACTTTGAAAAAATAAATATTTTTATAAAGATTTGAAAAATTAATTCTTGTCTTAAGTTTAAAGTCTCAATCAGGTCTTTGAATTTCTGTATAAGTTCTGGCATGTTAAATAATTCCTTTTTTAGACATTTTATAATCGATTGTAGATACATAAAACAAAGTCGTGTTAGTTACAAAATTGATAAATCAAGAACGCCTGTACCGATTTTCATTATGTTTGATTAATAGTATTTGTCTCCGACCCAAATAGGAAAACAAGTATTAAAATATCGGAAAAATTGTGGTGAGGGGAATAATTATTAACTTTTTTCCACAGGGAAATTTATTAATTTTTGGCAGGTCCATCCGATTTCAACGAATTTGACACACTGATTTTCCAATTGTTTATTTAGACTTATTACTGTCATTAAATTGTTTAGCGATCTCTTTACCAATCAAAAGAGTAACTTTTTAACTGACATATTCCGCTTTTTACTCGATTATTTCAAAAATATCACATAGCCTCTATGGTTCACAAAAACATTAAGATCCTTCGAAAAATATATATAATTTAAACGATATATGTACATATTTTTATGAGCTGGATAGAATATTTATCATTGTAATATTTAATATTTCCGTATATTAAAAGAAATAATGTTCATATCACTCACTCCTTTCAAAGTAACATCTCAAAAATCAGTTATATATTTTATTCTGAATGCGTTGATTCATAATTGATATCACATGGTGAATACTGAATTTTATAATTATTAATTTTTTCTCTCCGTTTTTCAAATCGTTTTTGCAAAGGAAATTAAAGTGATTTTTGCATATAATCGTGAGAGGAAGGTCTCGGAAGTCGGCACCTGCGATAGAATCAGAAAGCTGATCTTCAAAGTGACAAATTAAAAAATGAGCATTTTGAGCAAGTAGTAAGATCGAGGTTGAATAATAAGAGGAACCAACGAGGTATATACCTAGTTTCAGAGTTGGGCAAAAAGAAGTTGAACTACAAATTACAAAACTACTGACACAGTAGTTGGGAAGTTGTTGAAACTACAACTACTTTTGTAATTTGTAGTTGGTGGACCACAACTACAACTACTGTAGTTTCAAAAAAGTAGTTGCATTTTTACAACTACAACTAGTAGTTGCAACTGTAATTATGGGCCTGCAACTACAACTACTTTTATTTATAACGAGTAATTATCGATATCTTGGATTAATCGATAAGGAGTATATCAAATGCAATGCAGCTAATATATAAAACATGGGATTGATCGAGAGCCTTAGATTAAAAAAAATAATTGACTGCCTGAAATCATGGAAAAAATTTGTATTACGTATATGCATTGTACTATTTTTAAAACAGATTATCAACCATAATGTAACTTTTAAAATTTAATAAAACACATGGCCTAACGAAGGTTCTCCCTGAAACAGGTTATCACACTGAGCGGTGGAAAACTGTATATCATATATTACAATATAATATTATATTCTTTATTTAGACATTGCAGGCGGGTGTTGGCAACAGAGAGAAGATGTCATTTTCGACGAAGGAAAAAAAAAAAAAAAAAACTTTCAGTACGATTTCACACTATCATTATCAATGAAATTTATTCCATATATACTAAAGGGGTCTTTAAATATCAACACATTTAAATTGACATTCTATATTTCCATTTAACAATAAGCTCGACGAGGAAAAAAAAACAACAAAAAAAAACGAACTTTCAGTTCGATTTCACACTATGCATTATCAATGAAATTGACTTTTTCAGAAGAGGGTAAGAGTATAATTATTCAATTAAATAAATATTCCTACATATCTAATGACGTAGGGGCAGTTAAATATTTGATTTTGGTAAGATACGTCGTTGTTTCGAAATAATATATAGGTGATTCTACAGAAGTTGGGAAACATGAATATATTTCCTATTTAAGTAATATTTCATTATATTATAAAAGGGTTATGTCATCTAGTTAAAAAATGATCACTGATTAGAGGTAAAAAAATCGCATTTTGCGGCTAAATGATTAGCATACAATTTTTTATATGCAAACGAAATCGAACTTTTCTGCTTATAACTCAAACACCAGTGATCGTCAGGAAAATTTTACTATTTTCAAACATTATCATTTCAGTTTAAAATGAAATGAGTTGCTCAAAGTTAAAATCGGTTAAATTGTTGCACCAAAACCGATTAACAATCAACGACAATTTGTGCCAATAATTATCAATAATTCTAGCGGAAACAGGGATTATGCTCATGTTCCAACGCCCGCTATTGGGCAACTCCATTTTTAAAACATTACATATAAATGTTCTAAAAATACGAGTTCTCAAGAAAACGAGCTCCTTAATTAGCGAAAAGAAAAATTAGTTCTTTCGTGTGTAGAGAAGCTAATCAAAACGTGAAATTATTGTTTAAGCTTAGTAGAATAAAATCCTCAAAATTTATTGATATTTTATCGGTTTCTTGCATGTAACTCCTAGATCACTCTGTGACAACGCAGCTCGGGATCCCTTCGTAGTGCCTTCCTGGTGGTCGCGCCCTAAGTTGAGTACCACTGTTATAGAGGATAACATCGACAGTAGACCACCAAATCCTGACCATAACTCTTTCCAGGTGCAAGATGGGTTGTAGCCTTCTTGTCTCAAATAAGATTTGTCATCACACATCACCAGGCGATCGAGAAATGGATCGTTTTTATTGTATGTCAAAAACTTGAAAGATTGCTTAACGGCTATGTTTTGGAGGGGGTTTAAAGAGACGTTGTCAACTTCAGAATGGTCCTTACGACTTCCTTCTCTCCCAAGACAAAATCTCTACAGTGAAACTTTAGGAAGCAATGCTACGCAATACATTCTTTAATGCCCCCCCCTCTCCCCCCCCCCATTTCATTCGGTAAGACAACGAGGTGGACCAGGGCCTAGGTTGCAGTGAAGGCTATGTTTCGGATATGAAGACAATTCCTTGTGGTATTGAATAAAGCTCGTTTGGAATGAGAGTGATGAGTCGACGCTCAGAAAACATGAATCCATCAAAAAATTTAATATTATTAAAATATTTTGCTAAAATAATGGAGATGACCGATTAAATCACACATTAAACCAATTCTATTGGGGTCATTGATAAAAGAATTTCTCATATTTTCCAATGGATCAAGAAGAGCTTACTTAATATTATGTATGTCATAAAATGTACTTAATGAATGTAAGCAATAATGCTACCTATGTGAATACAAAGTAAGATATAGTTTAGGATTGGAACAACTTAAAAACAAAGGTTAATAATACTTATATAGATGTTTTCAAATCGCTTACTTCAAGAACAAGAAAAAAAGTAAATTAGAAAGTGTATAATTTTGAGGTAGAATTAATATAAACGTTAATTAAAACCATTAACAAAAAAAATTCTTCAGAAAATAATTTTTTTTTTGTACCCCATGTTATCACTGTTGATTATTAAACGTATTTGGCGTAATAACGAGTGTTAATAAAATATCTAAAATTAATTATTTTTTGAAAGTATTGATATAAACACAAAATAAAAATAGCAAAAACATGTGATTTAATTAGACGTTGCTTAGCAAATGTAGTTGCCGCTCTAAAAATACATTTACAACTACTTGTTGTATTTGCCATTCCCAACTACTGTAGTTGTAGTTTTAAATTACAACTACTTAACTGGTAGTTGAAAAATAGTAGTTGCGCGCTTCCTACTACAAACTACATGTAATTGTCTGTGTAGTTAATTACAAATGTAGTTAACTACTGCCCAACTCTGCCTAGTTTAGAGTTCATACGTTTATTTGGTTTACTAAAAATGTATACCCAATAGTCTATCGTAAAGGAAAAAAAGAAATGTGAGGTCAAATGATTCCAAAAAAGTTATTACCGGCCAAAACGTATGGGTTTTGAGAACTAGGGGCTCTATTCAGGAAGCAGTAGTAACCGCTGTGATGTCTGTAGCGGCCCCGGGAGGCGGGGAAAAGGAATTAGTCCAGGTAGAGTGGCTTGGCGTGGAAGGTAAGGTATTGGGTAAAACAGTATCAATCGATGATGTAATTCTAAAGATACCTAAGATTCCAACTCCTTCAAGAAATACAAATGATCAGGAACCGGTCTGTTCCTCTAGAACTGATAAAACATGTCCCATATGTAGTCTCAGTTACAAGGGTGGTAGGGGCTTCGGAACCCACATTGCTAAGAAACACCCCCTATAGGCTAATGACAATAAGATAAGGGGATTAGTTAATATTGAGGGTAGGAGTAACGAGAATGGAAAAGACGAGAGTGATGGGATAAAAAATAAAATAAGTGGATGGTCGGCTACTTTTAAAGTTTTTCAACAAAGATATGAGTTAAAGCGGACTTTGACAGAGAGAAGTGGGCAGCGTCCTTAGCTTCTTAAAGGGCATTAATGCTGAATTGCCTGGACCACAACACCCTGCCGTCAAATTCTTCAAAACGAGGATAAAAAACAAAACCGTTATAGCCGACAAGGGCGCGGGAAAAGTTTCAAATCCACAGAGAGCAAACAAAGCGGACAGGAACCGCAGGCAACAGCAATATCAGTATGAAGTGGCTCAGTACAATTATTATAACAGGCGGAAGAATGTTGTTCTAAATATAATGAACGCCGACGCTCCCAAACAGTGCCCGTTAAAGATAGCTGAAATCGAAAATCACTATAGAAATCTTTTCGAAAGAAAAAATTCCTATAAACGTACCGATTATGAAATTTAATATCCATCGGCATCCAATCGTTTAAAAAAGCTATTAAATCGACATCGCTAGATACATCTCCGGGACCAGATGGAGTTCTGATCCGTACAATAAAATACTTTGACGTATCTCAATATGTCATTAAGACTATAGCAGAGATCATGCTGAAGAATGCTTAAGAAACTTTACGTCAAGGGCGCACAATCTTGGTCTACAAGGGGAAAGGAGATATCATTGAACAAGATAATGATAATGAGAACATGTCGTCTTGGAGACCTATAACGATCTACTCTGTTGTGCGCAGGATCATAGAAAAGGTTCTAGATCACGTACGGGAGCCCTTTCAACAAGCCAGATTAAAGTGCTTCGTGGAGTACCACAAGGAGGGCCTTTATCGCCTTCACTATTTAATCTGGCTATTGATCATGTATACAGCGATCTTTGTGATCAAGAGTTTTCCAATGCAAGATAATTTATTAAGATAAATTAATCAGAGACAAAGAATCCATGGTCCTCACAGGCTTCGCGGATGACCATGCTCTCACGGCGCGCGATAAGAGTACTACTGAAAGAGTTATTAACAGTGTACAAAGGCTGCTCACGGAAATAGGTCTATCTATAAGCCCAAAGAAAAGCGTAGGTCTTATAATAAGTAAAGGACAGCTGAAGCAGACTACTCTCTCTCCCTTGATAATGAGAATACTATAGAAACGATTAAAGCAGGCGTTTCTATAAATTCTTTAGGTTGCAAATTCTCAAGCGAACTAGTTTTTAACGAAGAGGCCATAAGGAAGCTCAATAATAATCTTAACAAATTGGTGTGCTCTAGTCTGCTCAAACCATAGCAAAATATTAACGTGGCAAATCAGTATTTGTTTCCTATGCTAACATACCCTCTCCAGACTATGCCCCTCTCTAAAATACCTCAAGCTATATTAGATGGTATTGATGTAAATATCCGCAGGAGTGTAAAAGCCATCATCGGGCTCCCAGCTAACACCTGTACAGGGATCCTCTACGCACCAAGGAGATATCGAGGACTGGGCTTGATCCTCTGCCAATGGGAGGCTCCTCTGCAGCATTCGTCCATTTCCCAGCGGCTGTTAAATATACCGGACGCCCTGTTTCAGTCCACTTTCGATTATAGAGCGGAAATCGCTGGGTGTGCGGAAAGGCTTGGAGTGGATCGGGGCAACCGAAGCGTGAGAGCTCTACGGCAGTCGCTGAGAGAACGTTCTTTAAACGAATGGGCCAACTGTAGATGACAAGGCATTGGATTTAGGTATTTTAAAGAAACAACAAAAGCCAATAGATTTATATATAAAAAACGAGTGCTTTAAGTGTCTGAATGGTCCAATGCCCTAAAACTTATATTAATTAAGCACACCAGCGTGGGGTCCCTGGAATCAGAGGAGAAATTGGGTCCCTCTGCCGCAAATGCGGCAGAGAGTCTGAAAAACCGGCCCGTGTGCTCGGAAAATGCCCCAATAACTCCCTTCTCATAATCCGCCGACACCATAGAGTCAAAGAAGAACTGATGAGGTTCCTTAGAAGAAGGGAATAAACATGCTTCGACGAGGTCTATTGCATTGACTCCGAAGGATCAGTAAGTTATGCTGATATTGTAGCCTTCCCCAGGACAGGAAGGACAGCACTGATCCTCGATCCGACGGTAAGATATGAGGGCAATGACCTCGATCAGGCGGGTGCAGTTGAAAGGGAAAACAAAGAGATTTATGAAAAGTGTATCCCTTTCTTAGAAGAAAAATTCCGTGGAACCTTCGGGGAGAGAGATTTCACTGTAATAGGCCTCTGGTTCGGGTCTCGTGGATCAATTCAGATATCAACGAATTGCTTCCTAGAAGACCTAGGTGTGGATATAGGTGATCTTAGGGATTTTGGCTGAGAGCATAATACTTGACTCCTAAGGCATTATCCACCATCATCTGTATGGCAACTTACTTTTGTGATAGAATTTATTTAATAATTATTTGTAACTGAAAAAGATCCAAAAATTGTAATCCAACCCCTAATGACAGTAGTGATAAGTTAAAAAAAAGAAAGAAAAAAAAAGCAGACCAAAAATGGAACAAAAAAGGAAATTTAATGTCCAAATGGATTTTTTTTTTTTTTTTTTTTTTTCTTTTTTGGCTTTGTGTCTATCCACATCCGCCACAATAAAATTGGGTTGGGGATGGGAGCCGTGGACAGAGGCGTACCCCCAAGAGGAGAGCCGCACCCGCCGACCAGGGAAGACGCCAAGGCTTGCTTATCCACATACTTTTCTTTATGTTGATGATAGCATACGAAGCTCATAAGTGAGATGTGGATAAAAACCATTTACAAGAATCCTAGATGGAAAAGTCCACATCCCAACGAGGTTCGGGGCAGAACTAGCCCAGCCAGCCATGTCGCGTCCCCCGCCCAGCGGGACCGGCCCGCCCCGACCCCAGGCGGCGGCCCCCGGCCCCAGCCCCCACTCCAACACCAAAAAATGTTATCAATTATCTAAGAAAGATAATTTTCATATCTTTTTAAATTTTAATCCAAATGGATTGATGCAGTATGCTGTGTGTCTAGCAATCATATGAAGTAGGGCAGCACTACTTATCAATGAAGTATTTCTCTCTCTATTATTCTAAATGCGTTGAAAGAGAAGTATATTTTTAGAATATATATTCTCGGAGTCAAATTTTAACTCAATCCAAGCATCAACTTAGTATTTTAATAACATAACATAAATAAATTTTAACATAAGCGTCATGAATGAAATGAAAATTTTTAAAATTCAGAAAATATAAGCTAATCGTATAAAATAAATTAAGATATACCATATAAATTAACAAGATCAACCAAATTATTTATAAAATGAAATAAAAGTTCAGAAATCACACGAATTCCTCTTATAATCACGCATTTAATGTTAGCGAAAAAAATCAAAAGTTTGCTGGAAGAAAGAAACAATTTCAGATAAATCGGATCCGGAGGACATGAGGTGATAATAAAAACTTTTAAGCTGTTATCATAATAAAATCTGTTAAATTTTCTAATACAAACAGAAAGTGAAGAAATTTTTTCAGCTTCAAACAGTTTGAATTGAGTTAAACCTTGTTCGATTTAGTCGACCAATATTTCAACTCTTCATTAAAATAATTATTCTATTGTTAATTAAAATAAGTTTTCTTTTGTCTAGGGTGAAAATAACCGGACTTCCTAAAAAGAAGACAAATCCATGCACAATACGAAATGAATAGCTTCTCTAAAAATATATGATTGGTATCCAGCTTACACTTCCATTGGTCGACGACTCTTTTATGTGAAAAGAATGGGTTCAGGTCGAATGCCAAGAATTATATTGGAATGGGAGGCGGATGGAAGAAGAAAAAGGGGAAGACCACGTATAGAGTGGATAAATAAAGTAAAAGATTGTATGGTCGGTCCTGGACTGAGGGGAGAGGAGACGAAGAAGGACAGGAAGGTGCGGAGGAAGAGACTTGAAGAAGAGTTGGGCTGAGGGAAACTTAAAATATGAAGAAATCCTTAATATAATAATTAAAAATAAAAAAAAACTATTTAAGATAATATCGGAATAGATTTAGTGACATTTTATTTTCTCATCTGTAATAACTCACTAAATTTTATAACTCACTCTCTCATGAAATTCCCGCGTATATTATTCCAAATGATTTTCTCAAAATTATTTAATTATAAGATCCCGGACTACCAGTTTGAATTCCGGGCATTTCAATCCTCCCTCAACTCAGAGCTGGCTTGGAATGTAGTATAGGAATGGACATCCTAATAGGCAGGTCTTTTGGTAGACATGTGGAAATCCGCGCGAATTATGTGAACTAGACCAATTACTTGCAAGCATCGTTTAAAAGATTCGCGGTAATAACCCAAGTAGGAAAATGTTTCCTTTTATGGTAGGTTATATATAATTAAGTTGGTTGATACTAAGTATTATTTTAAAATATATTTTGAAATTTACTCATCTCTAAATAATCTTCTAATCTAATCTAAATTATATATAAAAAAAAATAATAAATAAATCAAATCTAAAAAATCATATGATCATATGATGGCGACAAGAGTGCAACGCTTAAAAAAAGCTATCGAAAAAATCAAACAAATAGAAGATTCTAAGTCGAAAAAAGATCGTCAGTGTTTCGTTAAAGAAGTTGTGGATCTTCTAGAAGACCTCCAACATGAAATGGAACAAGATGCATCTATTTTTCCTCAACCCTCCGCGCCTCTGGATTTTGCTGGAGCACTCAAGAATAAAAAAGTAAGTGGGCTACCAGTTTCTATTACTCCTAAAACAGAACTTCTCATTATTACTTCAAAAAACAACAACGTATCTTCTGAAGATACAAAAAAAGACTTTAAAGCAAAAATTAACCCCACAGAATTGAGGTTAGGTATAAAAAATATCAAAAACCTCAAAGAAGGTAAAATATTAGTAGAAACAACCGATCGGCGGGACATAAAAAAAATCGAAGAGAAACTGAAGGAAGATAGCTCTTTAAAAACAAGTCAACCTAAAAAGCGAAACCCCAAAATTATTATTAAAAGGCTACCAGAAGAGGCCGACAAAGATAACCTCTTAAGAACACTTATTAGCCAAAACGATGAGCTTGGGCTAACTGAAGACAGCCTACGCCTCCTAACCATCTTTGGAGGGAAAATACCAGGGAGCCCAAGACATGCGCTGCTAGAAGTAGACCCGAAAATGAGAGCTCCTCTACTGAGCGTGAAACTAAAGCTATTTTTCACAATTTGTGCTGCAGAGGACTACCTATCAGTACGGCAGTGCAGAAAGTGCTCCAAATTCAACCACGCGGAGAAGCACTGCAAGAGCCAGCTTACGTGCGCCATCTGCTGCGGGGAACACTACACGAAGGACTGCCCCAGGACCGAAGAAACTAAATGTGTAAATTGTATTAATTATAATAAGCATTGTAAGGCACAATTCGCCGTTGATGTCAAGCATTCAGCAACAAGTAAGTTGTGTCCTTCATATATAAATGCTATCCACCGTCTAATCCGCAACACAAACTATGACAGCACAACCACATTACAATTACCACAATGGCAGTAAACTCAGCTACACGACAATTAAACATTCTACAACAAAACACGCAACATTCATACAAATCAAAAATACTACTACAAGAATATATACACAAACAGAATATACATATTGCTTTAATACAGGAACCTTATTTAGGAAGTAAGATTCGCACATATTCAGCATATCGAGAATTTTCTGTTAACCTATCCAATTGTCGATCTCTTATCATTATAAATAGTAAACAAATAGATGCTATTTTGCTCAGTGATTTTTCTAATCCAGATGTTACAGTAGTACAGGTTATGATTGGAAAGGTTCCGTATATTTTTGTTTCAGCCTACTTTGATATCAATCGTGAGGTTATCGAGGACACTGATAACCTAAAACGCATTATCGATGCATTTCCAGATCGATGTATCGTCATTGGTGCGGATACTAACTGTCGATCCAGATTGTGGTATGATTGCATGACAAATAATCGTGGTAGATCTCTTGAAAATTTCATCATAAATAATGATATAAATATTTGTAATATAGATTCTGGTATACCAACATTTTTCACTTCTCGAGGCCAAAGCAATATTGACTTAACCTTTACAAACAGGCTTGCTATTAATAAAATAAATTGCTGGCGTATAATAGAAGATGAAAATTTCTCCGATCATTCCACGATTCAATTTTCATTTGATTTACACTCATTCTCTATTATCCGAAATTATGGGAAACTATATAAAACTGAACGAGCAGATTGGGAAAAAATTGTTGAAAACTTAAAATTTACATTCTCTTTAGGATTTAACATTCGCGAAACCGAAAATTTAGACGATCAATTAAATTTAAAATTTTCTGATATATCCTCTAAATTGTTCATAAACAAGTTCTTTCGGCTTTTGACTAAAACATGCAACAAATCATTCAAAATTATTAATAGTAACACTTTGAAAATAACTTCGACCCATAGATTAAATCCATGGTGGAATGATAAGCTGGAAATTCTGCGGAAATCTACCAACAGAGCCCGTAGAATTTACCAGAAAACCAAATCGGATGATATTACAAGAGCCAGTAAGCGTTTTGAGTACTTAACACTCAAACGTCAATATTCTAAATCTATACGGGCGAGTAAAATGGAATCGTGGAAGGAATACTGTGAAACTATTCCTACCAGGAATCCATGGAAATGGCCTTATAAATATGCTGCCGGGAAAATGCCTCAGCAACTTAATTTAAACACTTTAAAGAAATCAGACGGGACATACACTAAATCCTTGAAAGAAACTTATTCCTATATTCTAAATTCTTTAATTAGACAAGACGACCTATCCACAGATTCAGCAGAACATGCCATCATGCGACAGTCTGTGGAGATTTTACCCGATACTGACGACGACATCCCTCTGAATGAGTTAGAATTATCAGATGTAATCAATGACCTTAATGATAGCAAAGCTCCAGGCATTGACGGCATTACCTCTTTGATATATAAAAAGTTATACGATACTTTTCCACGAACCATGTACAAAATATACGAAACCTGTTTTAGGCAAGGGTTATTTCCTAGTTTTTGGAAACAATCTAAACTAGTTCTCATTAATAAACCAGGAAAAAAAATGCAGGATATAAACTCACTCAGGCCTATCTGTCTTATCCCAACTGGAGGCAAAGTTATGGAAAAAATAATTCACAGTAGGTTGTCCTATTATCTCCACAGCAAAAAACTTCTTAGTGAGAACCAATTCGGGTTCACTCCGCAAAAAAGCACTACCCATGCACTATACAAAGTCAATCATATAGTTCGAAATGCATTAAATAATAACCAGCACAGTGTACTAATATCATTAGATATCAGTGGAGCATTTGACAGTGCATGGTGGCCGTCAATATGGAGTGCCCTTAAACGATTTCAATGTCCTAAAAACATTTACAGGATTCTGAAAGATTATCTGAGCGATAGATCTGTTTGTCTAGCTTCAAAAAACTATACAATGATACGGAATCAATCAGTTGGAACACCCCAGGGCGGCTCATGCTGTTCTCCGCTCCTATGGAACATAATAGTTGACTCACTACTCAAAGAAAGATTACCACCTAATGTAACCCTTTTGGCTTTTGCAGATGACATACTTGTTATTATAACTTCTGAATATTTCCAACACTTACAAACATTAATCGAAATCGTATCACACAAAATAAACAATTGGGCACACTCACACAAACTGACATTCAACACACACAAATCAAATTATATGGTGATAACTAGGAAAAGGCAAATCCCACAACTTCAAGTACAGATACAACATTCTGAACTTCGCAATGTATCTTCTATAAAATACCTCGGTATAACCATTGACAGAAAACTTTCATGGAACACCCACGTAGACATACTACAAAACAAACTCATAAAACTAATAAATTCCCTTTCCATAGCGGCAAGAGCGACCTGGGGGTTAAGAACGGAGGCTCTGGATATTCTGTATAGGGGCGCAATTTTACCCATCCTCGCCTATGGCATCGAAATTTGGTACCCTGCGTTAAAGAAAATGTACAACATTAGAAAGTTGGAAAGGGTCCAAAGGCTGATGGCACTTAAAATCGCTAAAGGCTTTCGAACCCTCTCCGATGAAGCCGCCTTCGTCTTAGCCAAAATTGTTCCCATAAGTATATTAGCTGACTTTTATGTAAGTAAATTCCATTTATTATCCACAAAGACTGATACTGAAACCTTCAAATCGGATGACGTGGAACACATTACTGACTACACAGACTGGCCACATCCTGCAGATTACCCAAGAATTATCCTGAATTCCAAAAACACGACAGACTTTCAAATATACACTGATGGTAGCAAGGATGGCGAACATGTAGGGTGTGCTAGCCTAATATTTGAAAATGGGATTTTGATGACAACTATAAAGTTTAGACTAGGCCCGGATTGCACTAATAACCAAGCCGAACAGTTCGCCATCCTCAAAGCCCTCGAATACATTCACAACTTAAAAAACACTAACAAAACTATTAATGTGCTGACCGACAGTCAATGTTCGTTACACATGATCGCTAACACGCACTGTCACACACCGATTATCGAGAAAATCCACAAGCTATTAAGAAAACTACAAACTGATGGAAATAATTGGATTTCATTTACTTGGATAAAAGGGCACTCGGATATACCTGAGAATGATTTGGCAGACAAGGCTGCAAAAGCTGCTTCCAAAGATACTTCCCTGCCTGAATCATACACACAGATATCGAAACAACACTTAATACACATGCTACACCAACAAGCAGTACAACGATGGCAAGCACGATGGAACTCTACACACAAAGCACGACATTTGTACTCATTCATCCCACACTTACAGACTTATCTCAATAAAACTGACACATGGACAGATTTCTATACAACACAAGGAGTCACAGGACACGCAGCTGTGAATAGTTACCTTCATAGGTTTAAAATCAGGGACTCGCCATTGTGTCCCTGTGACTTCACACATGAACAAACCATTCACCACCTAATACATGAATGTAGACTACTTACTGACTACAGAAATTCGCTAATAACAAAAACTATACAGAAACTGGGACGATGGCCTGTAGAAAATCACTTATTATTTGAAAAAATATTTGTAGACTTAAAACTATTTTTTAAGAACGCACTAATTAAAATTAAAGAAGTTAATGAAAACTATTTTTGATTGATAACTTCTTCTGACTTTAAAAAAAAAAAAAAAAAAAAAAAAAAAAAAATTGTTCTATTTTGCTGCTGAACGCTTATAATAATTTCTCTATTTTATGTTTTCAAGTTTCATTTATTTATTATTTCCAGTTTGTGGTTACTGTAAGTTTGGTATCTGATTATATGTTCTGTTTAAATGTTCTGTTTATGTTATATGTTTAAATGTAGTTATGAATTTGAGTGCTTAACTATGTTTTTATGTTTTAATATGCACATATGTGTTTATATGTTGTTTATATGTGTTTATGTATATGTAAGTATGAATGTATGTACGTAAGTTCGTCAATATGAACGTAAAAGGTATTTATTGTGTAGTTGCTGAACGCTACTATTTTTCTAATCTTTTTTTTTCTTCACTTAATCATTTGATTCTTATTGTCTTGTTTCTTTAGGCTTTGTTTTGTTTTATTGAAGTTTGTTTATTACTTTTTAAAAATTCTTATTACTTGTATAAAACTATAATATAAGTACGTCTTATGTAACATGTGTCGCTGTTGATGCTGCAGAGGTCTATGCACCAGTACCGCTGGAGACGGGCCCCTGCAGTACCACCGGCGACACAACTAACATGTACATTGTATACAGAAATGTATGGTATGTACAGTATACAAAATAAACTCCCTTCTGGCAGGGTTACTGTTAGAAGGAAAATATTAAAAAAAAAAAAAAAATCTCTAAATAATCAATTTATAATTTTTAAATACTTTCACTAGAACAGAAAAGATTGAACCAAAGGCCGGGAATCGAACCCAGGTCCTCAGCATCGCCGTTCCAGCGCTCTTACCACTCAACTAACAGCGGCCCCAATCACAGCCATATCGGATTTTTAAAAAATGGTATAAGAAAAATTATTTTACTCATAACTTTTTACTTTCACTTACCTATATATGAAATATATAGGTCTCTAACGACTTTGATTATAAACTCGTCATGTTTACTAAGAATCAAGTAAATTATAGCTTTATCATTATTAAAATGTCCTGAGGGGGCATTAATGGGGAAGGGGCCTTTGTATTCCTGTAAAGTAGGTACCTTTGTTTTTGTTTATATGGGGAAATTATCTGTATCTCGTTTCGCCTAAAAATATGAAATTACTAAATATGAAAAAAAATCAAGTAAAAAAATAAAGGAGAAAAAAAGAAAAATATTCCGTCAACTCATAAAGCACGTTGAACCCACGCATGAGAAGTAGGCCTTTAATAACAGACGATTGTTTATAATTAAAGATGCTCTGTTCAATTAATGGAAATTATTTGTTTCATGGTAACTAAATGAAGTTTTCAACAACTACAAAGAGAATTATAAAATCAGACGACTTGGAGTTTTACGCTTGCTTTGCCAAAGTATCACAAGTAAAATCTTTTATTTAATAATTATAAAAATTAGTGTACTTTATGAGCAAATACAAACAAAGTAGTTAATGAATGTGGGAAAATGTGTGACTTTGAGAAATGGCATTTAATAAAACACGTCAATTTCTAATCAAAGTAAGTTGGTAAGTGAAAGTTGTGTGTTGCGCTAATGGCACCAGATTTTTGTTTATTTGAGGCCAAAACAAATTTTAATTAAGCTCTTATTTGATACTTTATTGAAGCCTCACGTATATTACATTATTGCTTTGATGTTTCGGCAAATTACGCCATTTTCAAGGTAACAATTTCTGTGAAATAAACAAGATAATACCAGATGAACAATCTGGATTCAGAAAAAATATGCCATGCACGTATAATTTGTTCGTTTTAAATAGTTTAATAATATTACAAACACAAGTTAGAAAACAATACTTATTTGCTATCTTTGTTGACCTGAGCCGAGCTTTTGATAATATAAAGCATGAATTGTGGTACCATAAACTTCATATTCTTAGAATAAGTGGTAAAATAATAAGAATAATAAAACATTTTTATGATGATGCTTGTTCTACTATAAAGATAAACAAACAGATTATAGAGGAGCCTATAAAAATAAACAAAGGCATTCTTCAGGGCGAGTCCCTTTCACTTCTATTGTTTTCAATCTTTCTTTACGACTTTATATCATTTTTAAGAGATAAAGGTGCCAATAGTATTCGAATAAATGAGAAGAAATATATATTGGGCCTAATGTTCGCGGACGATATTTTGCTGTTTGCGGACTCAAGAACCGATGCCCAAAATAAATTAAACTTTTGTCTGAATACTGCGCAGCTAACCGTCTAACAGTAAACGTAGAAAAAACTAAAGCCGTAATATTTCGATCTTCAACCAGGTGTCGAAAGGTACTTCCATTGAACTTCGAGGGCCATCAAATAAAATACGAAACTAATTATAAGTACTTAGGCGTTCATTTCAACTGTACAGGGCAGTTTCAGGCTGCTACATCTTATTTTCTAAGCAAAGGAATTAAAGCATTAGGAAGAATAAAACAAATCTTAATTAAAGGAAAATCTAATAATTGGGAAACAAAAGTTAGATTATCAGATTCTATTGCCTCCGCAACAGCTCTGTATGAAGCTAAGATCTGGTCGTTAGGGTATTTAGATAAAATTCAGACACTTCAAACTAAATATTTTAAATTACTGTTTCATATACCATATAATACACCGCATCATTTTATTAGAGTAGAGACCAACTCTAAACATATCAAAGTAATGGTATTAGAAAGGGTTATAGCTTGGTGGTCGAAAATACTAGAGATGCAAGTGGATGAACTAATTAGGTTATGTTATGATATGGTGCTAAATGCAATCTTATCTACAGCTAATCGTCAAAAATATAACAACTGGTTCACTCACTGAAATAACATTTTAATAACTCTAGGATACGAAGATTATTCATGTTTTTCTAACATAAATGAGATAAGAAGGGAAAAAGATAATTTAATAGAGAAGTGGGAAAATCATTTGAAATCTAAAGATATAACTAGATGCTTAAATTCTAAATTTAATAATAACTTTCGATTAATTACCACATTTGGGCTAGGAGAGGAATATTTAATAAACAACAATAATATCAATAAACAGAGAATTATTATGCAGTTAAGACTATCCTCTATAAATGTCATACAGTTTTATATAAATGATATTAAATATGCAATAGAAACAAATGAAATATGCACATTATGCAACTTAATTTGAACAACTTCAAGTTCATTCTATACTACATTTGGCTTCAGTAACTATATATAGTAACGGACTATTTAGAAATATACATGTTTAAAATCCTAAAATCCTAATATCTTTATAAAGAATTTAATAAACAAATTTGACCATTATACATCTATGGAAATCTTAACAATACCGATATTAGCTGGATTTTTTAAATAAAAGAGGTGCTATTAGAACTCAATTATAACAGGTTTAAAGAACAGGCCAATGGACTTGTAATCTCTGCAATTTGTAAGAAAGGGTGGATATGCACTTTCTGGCTACATGTCTAGAAAGAGTTGAGTATTGAGAGAGTTTAGAGTGAGGTTGTTTCAAAAACTAAAATTGAGCAGAGGCCCCCCTTTGAAAAAAATTTTTTCATTTAAATATAGAATATAACTTAATTAAAAGTAAGGAATGAAGGTAAAGAACAAATGATATGCAGAACAAGTAGAATTTTAGCTGTGGGAAAGGAACATGAAGATCCAGTGGAAGGGCTGTGGGGCGTCAGCTCCCTCTTTTGCAACCGCCTGGATCCGTTCATGGTTATAGAATGTTCAATTGGGAAAAACTGGAAGCTCCTGCTATTATAGATATAAATTGATAAAGTATTTTAATGGATGAAAAGAATAGTAGTTAAGTGGAATGAATGGAAGAAAGAATGGAAATAAGTGAATATAGAGAGAGATACATGGGTTTAATTTAGAAATGTTTATATTTATATTCTTACATCATTTCTTTGTTTATCTATGTCATTATATTATAAATATTAATATTATTTAAAAAAAAAACAAAGGGAAACATATATGCATGTTAGGGTTTTAAATGAACAAAAGGGAGTATGTGTGGGAGTAATTTCGCTGAAAAATGAGTCCAGCTTGGTTAGGTGGTTATTTACTTTATTTTGTATGTTTATTTTTATTATTGGCATACTGTCAAGTTATTCTTATTCTCAGAGTAAGACGTACTACTAACTTTGTTTATACCATATCATGTTTACTTAATATTAATATTTTATTTAATTTAATATTTTTTTGTTTCTTGATATGTTTAATATATGTTATATTATTAAAATTCTTATATGTGAAATATGCCTGCTGATGGGCTTTCTCTGATGGTCTTTGACCAAGAATTAAAAAAATAAAAAATAAAATTGTACACTAACCTAAATATACAATGAAAATGTTTTTAAAAGTTGGACTTGGTCCTTGGACAAGGGTTTAGTAATTAAAGGCCAATTAAGAAGGAAGATTTTCAGAAGAAGGGGATCTGTAAACTGGAAGGAACAAAATAAATGCTCAAGAGTAAACAACTCTCTTTTCCCTTCCAGCCAATCAATTTACGAGAAAAAAAAATTTGTATCCAGCACTCTAAACATTTATATCTTCACAAGAAAAATAAGAACAACATTTTTTAAAATTAAATGCCTATATTGTGACCAACGCTGCTGGTAACACTGGGGAATAACCTCAACTTGAAAGATCATCTCTTGATTTCAGTGGAATTAGATTAGAAGCATGCTCACCAACATGTTGGACTCTTTGTAACTACCTTAATTACCTAAAATAGCTTCGTATTACTATCACAATCACTTCCCTTTTCATCGAAAATGGTTTTACACAGTTAGTATAATATTGTTTTCCTTGGATTTTAGCTTTACATAGATGTTTAGGTTATTCATTTCATTTGTTTTTTTTATATTTACTTTCTATTTTTATTCTAATCGAATTGTAGATATTTTTGTAGAGTTTGTGCCTGCCTATTAAGAGGACCTAGCCCTGTCTCCTTGAGTATTTTATCGAGTTTTTATCAATTAACATTATCCATACATCCAGCTCTCAGATTTTACATTTATTTTACATCAAATCAAAAAAAAAAAAAAAAAAAAGAATATGGCGTAATCTCAAGCTGTTCAACAAACATTATAATTATATATTATACCAAAGGTTTTGAAGAATCAGGTAGAGAAGTAGTGTGCTTTTAAATTTCATTTTAACCGTGAAATACTTTTCCTTTAATGGAAATTTCCACTCATGTGGTTTTCCTTGACCTAAATGTTTTTCAATACATTCTTCAACTGATCTCTGTCCACGTGTTCCTCTTTCCTGATGCCATGTCCCGCCAGAGATTCTATAACTTAGTCTTTACATTCCACTTTGGGTCCCCCTTTTTTTGCTTCTCTCTTCTATAGCATTTCCAAGTCTATTTGAACCTTTTCCAAGTCAACTGTAACCCTTTCCAGGTCACAAGAAACCCTTTCCAAGTCCCAAGAAACCCTTTCCAAGTCAACTGTAACCCTTTCCAAGTCACAAGAAACCCTTTCCAATTAAAACGTAACCCTTTCCAAATCAAATGCAACCCCTTCCAACTCAATCGTCACCCTATCTATTTCAATTGTAACCTTTTCCATTTCAATTGACACCCTAGAAAAAATCTATTCAAGATGGTAAGATTTTCGGATTTCTTTCGCACGGGGGTCCAATTTTATGTTATCGGGAACGAGGTTATTGAAATAATGCCCCCCCCCTGCCACTAAAATACAAATTGAATATTTTTTTCAATAATATCGTCCCTGATAACATAAAATTGGACCCCTGAGCGAAAGAAATCCGAAAATGTTACCATCTTCTCTTCTTTATCTCCTCCTGTCTCTTCTCAAGAAATCCATTTCTGCCGCTAAAAATGTTTTCCGGTATCTAGCATTAATGCATCCAATGGTTATGTCACGATAGAATCAAGTATATATGTATTTCAAGAATAACAGGTATATGTGGGTAACTAGGAGACCAACCACATCAAATTGAATTATTAATTCAACAATGACCACTCCTACATAATACTTAAATCCTTCTAAATAATAAACAAATCCATGAGCATGATGAGATTTTTTTGTTCTTGTCCTAGCTTCCCCCCCCCCCCTCCTCAAACTTTGTGATGCCTTGTCCCATACTTATATATCGCATTAAACATCATCCGATCACTGCTAGCTCGTGAGGCGTATCAACTTGGGCATTAAATTCTCGTCTTTTAAAGCCTTCTTTAATTCCACATGGTTAATGCAGCTATATTGTGACTTGAAATCAATGAATTTTAACTTCGACCAAACCCATTGATTAATTAGTTCTTTCGAAGAAAATTATATTCTGTCCTAGCTCTAACTGTATAATGATGCTGGGAAATAGCAGGAGTGGGAGGCTTCTACATCTCAGGACAAATAAGGAATAGGCATTGTAAGCTTTCTAGGAATATTGTACACCTGCACTCCTCCTATACACATAACTCCTCCCTTCCTTAAGTTTTGAACTCCGGTCAAAACATTTAAATTTTTACATTTTAAAACTAGAATTATACAATTGACTAAGAATTACTTTATGATCAACAGGTGGAGTTGTTGGGAAATTTACATTGTTTGTGGGAGTTACATTTGGATTTTTAATATTTTTACAACTTCTTTTATAAATAAGAATGCTTAGAATTACAATGGCTAATATTATGAATAATATTAAAGAATAATAATAAATGTTAGTGTCATCTACAAACTACAACATCTCTAACTTTGGTATAGTATAATTACTAACTTCTAACACAGATGTATTTAATTAATGGTTGTAAGATAGTGTTAAAGTTATGAGTATAAATTTTATTAAATTGTGGAAAACAGTCTTCCTTGCTAATATTAATTAAGGCTATATTTGGTAAAAATACAGAATTGTTATGGCAATCAGTAATTTTTCTAATATTTACAGTAATGTATTGTTTAATATAATCCACATATCTTATACTATTTTTATTACTTAATACTAATTTACATTGTTTTAAATCTCCATTGTGTACAATAGATGAAACGCATTTTGATTCTGATTTATTTAAATTCGTACAATAATAGTTATCAATAAAAATACGATTTCCTTGATACAGTGTGGCTCCTTTTTGAAGGTATAGATCAGATTTTAAATTTATTTCATAAATAGACTGGTTTACAATTTTCGGAACAGGTAGAAGATAATATCCCCTATAAGAATCATCATGTATTGGTAGTTTAATAAAGGTATGAACAAAATATTTTCTGTTTGTCCATAGGACTTCAATGTTATTAGATATAAGTTTTACATGTTTTGGCAAATCCTTAATTACATCTATCATCAAATTAGTATGAACAATACCAAGTTTACAAAATTCTAAGGATAAGGTTAGACTTTTAATTTTATTTAACAAATGAGTAATATGAATGTACAAATCATAAGCTGCTTCGTCTTTTTCTAAAGTGTTAAAATTTTGTCTGTTTATTATAAAGTTGTTATTAATAGTTCTTATATCATTTTTGAAATCTTCTATGAATCTTTTATTAATATTTACGGATGTTTCGATATTGTGTTCTATTTTATAATTGTTTTTTTCTACATTCGATATTATTTTGTCATAATACGCTTTATCGTCGGCGTTCATGTTCCCTGTGACGAAACTAATCAAATTCCCGACGGAATTAAATAGCCCTCTTTTAGTACGTTTTTGATGTTACTACGCTGCAATAGTTGCAATTGTTCCGAAACTTCGTTAGTTAAATCGTTTAACAGATGATGCATCTTATGCGTTTCAAAATAAGTTAAATGTTCTTTAATATTTATTAATTCTACTTCTAATAGGCTTAAATTATAAAAATGATATGTTTCATAATATTGATCGATAACCCTAATATAATTTACAGAATAATGGAGGATTCCTGGTGAGTTAGTGAGGTCCACTACCTTTATCGTCAGTATCCTCTGAATATGAAGTAACAGAATTGTTAGTATGAAGTGAAGCTTCATCTGAAACAAAGTGTTTCTTCTTTTTACGTTTGTTGGGTCTCCTAACGTTATCTATATGAGTCGTAATTTGTTTTTTTCCTTGAACTATAACATTCACTTTTCGGAATTTGTCTCTGCTTTTTATTTTAGATTGGGTGTTTTTAATAAATTCTTGGTCTGATAATTCGGGTGGGTCTTCACGATTTTTATTTAATTTTTCTGTACGGTTTTTCTTTTCTTCTTCTATCTTTTTATGTGCTAATTCGTGTAAAAGTTGTAAATCTTTATGGTATTTTTGTACATATAATTCAGTGATATTTATATCTTTGTTACTATTGTTTTCTTGGATAAATCCAAAGGTGATTTCATTTGGTGTTAGTTTCAAGTTATTATTCAAGGTATTATTAGACGCGATGACTGCAAATTTTAGTTTTTGTTCAAACGAATAACTTTTTCTTTCGTGTGATATAAGTCTTAATAATTCACTTAGTGTTAAGTGAACTCTGTTTAATAAACCTATAGAATTTGAATGGTTAGTAGAAGTGTAATGCAATGAAATATCGTTGTATTCACAAAATTGTTGAACTAAATTATTTTTCATTTCTGTGCCTTGATCCAATGAAATTTGTGTAGGCGTAGGGTAATTAATCAAGTAATTTTGTAAACAGTCGCAAATATTTATTGCATTATGCGTTGGTATTACTAGCGCGAATAATCTTTTTGAAAATGTGTCAACTGCCGTAAATATTTTTTTTATTTTCATATTTTAAAATGTCAATCATTAATTCTTGAAACGGTTTTTCGGGTGTGGGTGTTTGTTGAAATTTGGTTTTGACAGGTTTTCTATCGTATTTAGCCTTTTTGCATATTTCGCATTTATTAATATATTCTGTAATTTTATCTTTCATGCTGGGAAAATAATATTGTTTTCTTAATTTTTCGAAAGTTTTCAATATACCGTGGTGTTTAGTTTTTCCTAGATGGTAGTTCTCTATCATTTTGTGTTGGTCCTCTAATTTTTCTACATCAGTAATGAAATTAAAATAACGTTTTATTCTTACAGAATGGAATTCATTTTCTATTATAGTTTGAACCTTTTTAAAGTATTCATCAAAGGTATTTTCAAATGTTTTAATGTTTGGAGAGCAGAAATGTCTTGTTAGGTTCCACGATCTGTAAGAGAAGCGTTTGCAAGTCATCTTTCCTGTTAATGATGAGCTCGTGCCTTCTCTTGTTACCGAATGGCTTAATAAATCTCATGTCTTCTTTATTTCCTCTCTTAATAATTATCTGGTGCTTTTCTACATTTATCTGTTTCGCATATCCAAACTTGTTCGTTACTGGATTCTTGAGAATGGATAGTTTCTAAATCTGGTTGATTTTCTTCATCTTCTTCGGGAGGTGGAATGTTTAATTTCTCCATAATTGCCTCATATTGGGACGAATTTTCATCGGGGTCTTTTTGATTTTCTAACAACTCCTCAATACCCATATTTTCAAGTTCCGTGTAATTTAATTCATCTACATTTCTTGATAGAGCATCTGCCACATAATTAGTTTTGCCCGTGACGTGTTAGATATCGAACTCGAACTCTTGTAATTTCCAAATCCATTTCATTATTCTCGTATTACCATTTTTCATAGAGAATATCCAAGTTAATGGTTTATGATCGGTTTGAAGTAGAAATTTAGTTCCATATAGATAGGGTTTAAAGTGTTCTGTAGCCCAGACTACCGCTAATAATTCTTTTTCAATAGTGCTGTAATTATTTTCCGCGTTTTGTAGTACACGAGAAGCGAATGCTACTTGGTGTTCTATATCATTACCATCTTTTTGACTTAATACACAACCGACAGCTCTATTACTGGAATCTGTAGTTAGGATGAATGGTTTATTCCAGTCTGGATATTTCAAAATTGGTGCATTTGCCATCAAATCTATTAAAGTCTATAAAGCCTTCTTTATTTCTTCTGTTTTATAAATTTTTGTTTTTAATGATTCTGAAATGGGCTTTGTTATTTTTGCGTCCCCGTTAATGAATTTCCTATAGTAACCCGTCATTCCTAAGAACTGTCTTGTCGACTTTTCGTCATGAGGTATCGGAAAATTAACTATAGCTTCTGTTTTTTGGGGTCTGTTTTTAAACCATCTTCTGTTACAATATAACCGAGGAATTTTAATTCATTTTTAAATAATTCAGTTTTACCTAACTGAATCGATAACTGATGCTCTTTCAATGCTTTAAAAACTCTTTCTAAATCTCTTAAATGCTCCTCTTCATTTTTTGAATAAATTATAACATCGTCTACATAGACCATCGCATTAGGAATGTTCGAGATCATCATTGTCATGGCTCTCTGAAACGTAGGTGGTGCGTTACTTAGTCCGAAGGGCATTCGAACAAATTCGTAATGTCCGTTTTCGGTGGAGAAAGCGGTTTTAGGAATGGATTCCTTATCCATCTCGATTTGGTGGAATCCCGAAGCTAGGTCTATAGTTTGGCTCCTCTTACCCGGTTTAGCAGATCTTCAATATTCGGTAAAGGAAATTCATCTTTAATTGTGGCCTGATTTAGTTTTCGATAATCAATAACCATACGGACCTTTTTAGTGCCTGAAGCATCCATTTTTTTTGGAACGATCCATAATGGCGAATTATATGGGGATTTACTTGGTCTAATTATCTCGTTCTTTAATAATTTTTCAACTTCCTCGTTGATTTGTTGTTTAAATTGTTCCGGGTACCTATAATTCCTTGTGTAAATAGGATTTTCATTAGTAATAATTATTTTGTGTTTTAGTAATCCGGTTGCTTTTAGCTTTTCATAATTTGTTTTGATTACATCCCCGTTTCTACTAATAATATTTATTAATTTTTCTTTTGTTTCGGGGTTTATATGTTCGTGCCTTATCAGGCTTTTTATTTCGTTTTTTTCTTGGATGTAAAAATAAATTATTTTCTAACATATAAACTTTTTCTTGGAATATTAACTCTTTATTACTTAAGTTAACCCGTTTTATCCCACTGCCCCAAAAATGGGACAGTGATATAATCATGCTTTAAGTTCAATGTAAGCGATTTTTTGCATTCAAAAGTGGTTTCACACTATATTGGAACAACAGAGTATCGATTGTTGTGAATGCCACAGTATAACATTTCTTATATGATTTATAATTTTCCAATAAACATAGGATTATTAGCATGGAGTGCAATAAAAAGTAAGTAATTTTTTTTCAAGAGCAGTTATTTTTTGTGTTTTAGTTTTCTGACTATAATATTACTTTACAATGTATGTAATTATGATTAATAATACCCAGTATATCAAACATTTGTAATTTAGGGGATTTATCACAGGTTTTATTGGGTGCCCATTTTTTGGGGCAGTGGGATCGACCGGGTCCGTTTATTTGAACATTCTTTTTTTACTTTATTTTTTAGAATACTCACAGTTGATGGAGCTGTTTCGCCAATAACTTAGTGATGAAGCATTTAGAGCAACAGTGTACTTAGAGGGGCCAGATATCCACCTAACTGATGTCTGAACTTTTATAAATATGATCCTGATTTAGCCATCGATGAGGCAATGATGCATTATTTCGGTCGGCATTGGACAAAGCAACACATCCATGGAAAACCCATTAGATTTGGGTACAAGGTGTAGTGCATATGGTACAGTGCGAACCAAACCAGAAAGTTCAGTATGAACCATTATTGGAGGGCCTGTAATTCTTGACATAGTGTCAGAAATACCAGTAAAAGATGACAATGTGGTGACTAAATCTTCCACTCAGTATGGCTTCGAACCCGTCCAGCAAGCCAATAGGTGAATTGCTGCGAAAAAAAGAAGATACTAATTGACCAACCTTTTTTTGTGGCCCAGTATTGATGCTGGATGAAAATATTTCAAAATTCCGAGTCAACACCCAATCAAAAAAATGTAATGCAGAAAACCAGCACCAACCAGACGTCCAAGGCTTCACTCCAGCGTTTCGAAGAGAGTTCCTAATGATGTTAGGCTCGAGGGACATGGTCATATATTAATTAACCCAAATCAGGTATTGTGTAACAAATCAGTAGTAAAAAATGTACAACAAAAAAATGTAATGTTGGTAGTCATGCAAATTGCTTTGAAATTTTTCATTCCTAGTTTTATCTCTTAGATATTACTTCATGTCGTGCAAATGTGTTTTATTATGTAAATTATAAAGTTCTTTTGGTAGTTTGTGAATAAAATTAATATTTAAAAATGATTATTAATTTATAATGGACATGTACCCTTCCGTTCCCACTGCCCCATTTTTGGGGCGGGGGGCGGAACCCCCCCCAGGCGATGTTTTTGGGTTGATACTTAGCACGTACACTGTTAATGGGCTAATTTCATTGCGTACTGAGTTTAAACCTAAAATATTAATTTTTGAAAAGTTGGGATGAAATGGGTTAATATGTATTTTTAATTTTTTCGAAGCCCAGGAGTATGTTAAATCGATCGCTAAATAGGAAAACTAGAAATTTAACTTCTTGATTGATTCCTATCAGCGGAAGCAGGTTTATAGTAGTGACCTTCATGCACTTAGTGAACCTTCTGCGCGGCCTGTTGGGGTTTTTATCGTAAAGTTCTATCCAGTTAGTTTAGCGTCCTTAGGAACATAATCCGGGTGGATATAATTTTTTGTGGCTCCCTTATCAATTAACCATTTATTTCCTGCGCTATCTACTAGTTCTGGTAGGTCGTTATCGTTTAACTTTAATTCCCGTGTTTCCGTTATTCGTCCGGTGGATCGGGGTTGTCCGGATCTAACTCTAAAAAATGATTTTGTTTTGCCTCTAGCGCATTTATACTTTCCGTTAGAATCCTTATTTGTTCGTATTGTTCATTTTCGATATTGTGGACTCTATCTGATACAGTTCGCATACCATAGATACAGTGTTGGAATCATTTTTTTCAATTGGATTTTGTAGATAATTTTTCCAATTAGCCGAAGGGGGTTTATTGAAGAACCTGTGTTGGGATTGCGGATCCCATTGTTGATTATGAATGTGTTTTTGGTAATGGTTTTCGTAAGGCCTATTTTTGGATTGTGGGACCCATTGTTGGTTATAAAAATCTTTTTGATAATGATTTTCGAAGGGCCTTTGTTGTTTGTAATATTGATTTTGGTGTGATTTATCGTGTCTCGGTTGTTCATACTTTGGTTTATCGAATTTCTTTTTATAATTAGGGTCGACATTTTTTCCTTTATAATTCGAAGTCGACGGTTGTTGATAATAATTTGATTTTTTTTTTACCGTAGAGTCTTTGAACAATATGCGCGGCACTGTTTCTCAATATTTCGTCAATATCTTCGAGCGTATCGTATTTTATGTGATAAATAAAATCTGTTAGTGTGGGATGTAAATTATGGACTGCGTGGTGTGAAATTTGTTTATCGTATCTTTCCATTTCGTCCTTTTTATCTACGATATCCATGTCTGCATATACGCGTGCATAAAGATCACAACGACGCGAACCTAAGCGTTCAAGATAATCGTGGGGATTTTCATTATGATGCGCTCTTAGATTGAGAATTTCTGCGATGAGTTGTTCACGTGTTCGGGTGTCTTGGTATTTTCGTTTAAGAAAGTCTAAAATTTCATTTATACTCGTAAATTCTTTATCGTAAGTTGCGATTTTAGCTTTACCTCTTAATTTAGTTAGAACTGTTAAAACTAATTTTGTGTGATTTATATTTTTATTTGGATTATTATCTTTACAATATAATTCATAAATAAATTTTGTGTTTCTAACAAAATCTACTAATTGTAATGGATTACCATCATATTCTGGAATAAGTTTAAAATCATGATCTTTAATTTCAAGGGCCATTTTATCGTCCTCTAATAATTGATCTAAATGTTCTTGAGTAAATACAGTTTCTACTCGTCTTAATTGATTAAGTCTCTCTTGTAATGACATAAAAATAAATAAAATATTTAATACATTTTATATAAAATATTTAAAATAAATTTATAAATACCATTGTAATGTTGCCTTCAGTGAAGAAACCTCTGACCTCTCGATTCCTTGTCCTACTCGTCAATCGTATTCTTGACTTGAGATATGACTGGAAAGCCTGCTTCAGTTGAAAGATACCTCGTCGTCGTGGAGAATGCTTGATATTCTTGAATACTCAGTGGCAATCTTCCTCAAGACTTAGAGAAGTGGTTATGCTGCTTGGTATCAGTATTGCACTTGACCCAAAGCTCCGCAAAGTTACAAATATCTTCAAATAAAGCCCTCAAGTCCCTGAGTTCTGGCGCCAGATAAATGAGTGAGAACTTCGAAAGGGTTTTTAAAAAAAAGATTTATTATGAAGTACAACTACAAAGGTAACAAGATTACTACTAGAGATAATTACTGTCCAAGCTCTAACTGCATAATGATGATGGAAAATATCAGGAGTGGGAGGCTTCTACATCTCATGACAAATAAGGAATAGGCATTGTAAGCTTTCTAGGAATATTGTACACCTGCACTCCTTCTATACACATAACTATATATTTTTTTTTTCAACCCCTAATATTAACCCTCCAGCGGGCGCTATGCCGTGTTTTGACTATTATTAGGAAATGGGAATTTTCAACGACTTTATGAGTTCAAGTTATTCTACTTGCTATTCATCCCCTACAATAAAAGGGTAAAAGTGGATCTCAGTCGTTAAAGGCACGGTGTATAGCGATCATTGAAGTACAAAATGTCTGCTGTCGTCCGTAGTACGTCTAGCGCCCACTGGTGTAATAGAAATTTTCAAAAAAATGTATGTAAGAATTGGAGTTCGCCAAGAGGTTCGTGTAAACAATGTAAATCACGAAAATCACGCACTACAAAAACATGTGAAAAGTGTTCAGCGTTTGTGTGCGACAAACATTACAAAATAATATGTGAAGATTGCTTGAATGCCATTGAAGGTGTTAGCGAAGGCAGTTCGTATTACATTATGTGATATAATATATTATGTAAAATATATTATATAGTGTAACATATATAGTGTAATAAAAATATGTTATATTTGCTCACAGCAGTAATATAATATTTTGATACTAGACAATTTTATTAGTAATAGGAATAATACATAACATATTATGTTGTTTCCAATTGATGTTATGTCTCATTTGAATTCAATCATATTTTTTTAATTAGATTATTTTTATTTTTTTTATAAATATTAAAATATGACCGCGTTTGGATACGAAATATTGATTTAGTTAATTGTAAATCATAATCAAATATTGTTTGTAAATTTTTAATCATATTATAAATAAATTCATATAATTTTTTTGTTAATTTATACTTTTTTTACCTCTAAATAAACAGTCTTATAATTATAGTAAATAAAATCATCATTAAGAGTCACTTGTAAAGTGAAATAGAACAAAAGTTGTACGGCGCACAGTGGTTGAAAATCGACTATTTTCGGAAAAAACCTTGTAAAACCCGATCTGTGAGCCGCAAAAAAATAAAGTTGATATTATCATAACCATGATTGAATTTCCTATAAAATGTATAGGTTCGAGCCCCGCTTAACCGGCTGTTCGGATTAATCGGCAGTGTAAGGAAAATAGAAAAAAAATTATACATCAATTTTCGACTCGAAATCGGCTAGTAATATCCGATTTGCACTTTTGCTGTTTTATGCTAGTAATATCATTGATAGTATTTTCAATATAATTTTATTTCATGAAAACACTCGTTAGGTAAAAAAAAAATCATACATAGGAACTATCAATTATTTTTGTCGTTACGTTTTAATTCTTAACTATTAAATGTATATCATATTAAAATATAAGATTGGGATCATCCGACTTTAATATAATTTTGATAGGAGATGGTGGGATTGACTGTTCAATGTAGGTTTAATAACTGAAACTCTATCTGTGAAAATTTAGTTCCCTTATTCACGCTAAATAATAGCTGAACCTTTTTTTTAATACCAATCTTCTAAAAACAAATGGATGCTTAAAATGAAAAGTGCCGAAGCCTTTAAGTTATCGGAGATCATGTTAATAAACTTATTATTAATAATTTCCAAATTCATTCTAAAATCACGGTAGGTGAAAAAGTTGATTTATTATCGACCTAACAACGATTCAGACTGACTTAATAAATGATGCTTCAGACCTGATGAGTAAGGCATTATGTTTTACTAAACGATTAGTAATATCCTAATTCGAAGCACAAGCTCCATAGCGAATAAACTGCACGAAATAGCTTAGGTATTTCAATAAAAAAAAAAAATCCCACATGTACAGACGCAGGTTGACGCAGCTAGAATATGTTTTAATATTTCCTTGAATGTATCTTCTTCTTAAAAAAATGGATTTTAAAACTGCGCTCGGCTGCGCTTGAAAAATATGAATTACCAAAAAAATTTTTTGTCTTAATTTTATTGCATTTATTCGGGATTTTATTTCTGGGTTAAAACATAGGCCAAATAGCATCATTTTTATGCTAGTGTAATATCTGAGATCGCTTTTCATGATTATGAAGGAAAATCGCTTTAAGAAACAAAAATGCTAGTTGTAAAAATTATTATAGTGCTATACATTTTCCGTTGAAAAATAAACTTTTTCAATGATTGATTTTCAAAGGGTCCTAACAAGTTTAAAAATCAGAATATATCCGAATAAATTGATGGAATGTGTCAGGTAACTATTCTATTAATTAATATTGAAAAGAAAAAGAATATTCTAATACCTTCAAAAAATGGGTTTTTTCCGCCTTTCGACCACTGTGCGGCGTCCGAAATACGGCTAGCGCCCAGCGGAAGGTTAAGAATAGATTTCGTATGTTCTGAGGCCACTACGGTGCCTGAAGAAATATTCAATGCCGTCGAAATAGTTATGAAAGGACATTATATATGCATATTTTTGGCTTCTGAAAGTTATAATTTGACCGAATGTGGTTTATTAATATTCCTTTTACATAATACAATCAGTATATTATTTAATATTTTAAATAATGGGTATTGCTATACTCATGTCTTATGAAAAAGTCATACATTTTGATGATGCATTAGCCCTTAAGATGACAGACGAACAGTAAACAGCCTCTGTTTGGCATTCAAATAAATATATAAAAAAAATTTCTTGGACCCTAAAAGCAATAGAAAGCTTATTCGCGACACTGCCTTTAAATTTTAAACAAAGAATTTCGTTTTTAAAAATAGAAGAAAAATCGATCGCCTTTATTTGACTGAAAACAGATTCCCAATAAAACCACGATAATTTTATTTATTAATTAGCAAATAAATATACTTGGGAGATTAACTTATAAAATCCTCGAGTTTCCTTGTCTTCTGTTATTGAATTCCTTGACTATTATTAAAATTTTCCTTGTATTTGAGATCTGATAGACAGACACCTTAGACTACTGTGTAATTAATGCAAACTTTCAAAAGTTGATAAAACTCTTCAAGTGTTATTAAATCGGAGCTTTATTAGAGCCAAGTTTGTCGAGAAGATCTTGCCCTGACACGTTTCGAGGTTAATAGAGTCCTAGACTAAGTTTCTTGTTGCAGTTGTGATAGTAATAAGCTGAATTCTGGAGTTGCTTCTTACAAATTCAATAGTGTGTTGAGTCATGATATAATTTTATTGCTTTATAATCATAAAAATTATTAATTAAAAAAGAAAAATAATCGAATCATGCATTATTAATATTATTTATAACATAATTAACGTAATTTAACATTCTTTCTTCTTTTTCAATAAATTTCTAGATTACTCTTATAGTTACTCATATTTCATCATGCTTCAGATCTAACTAATACACCACAATTTATAAACAAGAAGAATAAAGTGTTAAACGTATGAGGTCTATCTTGGAATACCGAGAGATAAAATACTCGTTAAAATATGTTCTGATTTATAATATAACCATCTTACCTTCTCATTACGATTTTTAGTTGATTTGACAACGCCCAGTTCTCAACCGTTAGGATTCGATTCCCACTTAGATAAATAAATCCTCATTACAATTACAATGTGAAATGAGCTTCGAATCATATAGTCAGATATTTATTATAAATTAGAATAAACATCGATATAATAAAATATCCAGAAAGATAGGCACACAATATCTTCATTCAATACTGAATTATTACTTTCACTTACCTATATATGAAATATATAGTAAGTGGAAGTATTGCGATCGTAAAAAATTTCGACTTCTGGTTTTCAACGGAAATACACGTTTTGGGGTCACCTGAGTCCAAATGACCAAGTCCCGCGAAATGGTCTGTGTGTGTGTGTGTGTGAACAGACTACCTCAAAAACTATAAACCGTGCGAACCTGAAATTTGGTATTTAGTTTAGGTATATGCCCGCGATGTGACAGCAAAAATTTCATCAAAATTCCTCAAAGGGAGGGGGTACTTTATTTCATAACTTATTACGTTTTTTTTCGATTTTCTCAAAAACGGCTCTAACGGATGCATTAATTAACGATTAATCTGAGTATTTGATGTATTAATATGCCTGAGATATGACTGTAAAAATTTCATCAAAATTGATTAACCGGAGGGGGGACTTTACTTAATAAATTTTGTATCATTGTCACGTGTTTTTTTTATTTACTCAAAAACTGCTTTAACGATTTTGATCAAACTCGGTATTTGATGTATGTATATGCCCGAGATATGACTGTAAAAAATTCATCAAAATTGATTAACCAGAGGGGGGACTTTACTTAAAACATTCCGTATCATTTTCACGTGCTTTTTTTCTTATTTACTTAAAAACGGCTTTAACGATTTTGATCAAACTAAGTATTTGATGTATTTATATGCCCGAGATTAGACTGTAAAAATTTCATCAAAATTGATTAACCGGAGGGGGGACTTTACTTAATAAATTTTGTGTCATTCGCACGTGTTTTTTTAATTACTCAAAAACGGCTTTAACGATTTTGATCAAACTGGGTATTTCACGTATGTATATGTTAAAGATGTGATAGCCCGCATTTCATCAAAATTGCTCAAACGGATGGGGCACTTTATATTTTAACTATTTTTGCAATTTTTACCTTTTTTTCGATTTTCTCAGAAACGGCTTTAACGATTTTCATCAAATTCGTCATGTTTAATGAAAGTTAGGTGTTCTTTAATATTAAAATGTTCTGGGGGGGGGGGGCTTAAATAGGGTAGGGGCCTTTTTTGTTTCCTATAAAGTACCTTTGTTTTTGTTTATATGGAGACTTCTCGTTACGCCTAAAAATTAGAAATGGCCTAATATGAGATATGATAAAAATAAAGAAAACATATAGAGGAGAAAAAAAGAAAATATTCAGTCAACTCTTAAAATTCGTTGAGCCCACGCATGCGGAGTACGCCTTTAATGACAGACCATTGTTCATAATTAAAGCCGTTCTGTTCATTAGAGAAGTGACAATTAACAAAACGCATTAGTTTCTAATCTAAGTAAGTTGGTAAGTGAAAGTTGTGTGTTGCGAGCACGCCCCAGATTTTTTTTAAATTCAGATGTAGTTGATAACCAATATAACCCATCACGGGTGCGTAATGGGAAGCCGAGGGTGCTAGTGTAACTGCTATGTAACTAGCCCCCCCCCTCCCAATAGACTCAGTTATATAAAGACAAAAATATGTACCATAATCTCAATTATGTTTATGAATCATGCAAAACCGATTAAAACGATCAAAACGTCATTCAGTTGCCTTTGTAGCAATACTAGGACCTTACAAACATCCCTCGACCGACAGTAAGTATTAACATTCAGATTCCCCCCTCTGATTTTTTTTCCTATATAAGCCCCTGCAACACGTTAATAATTCAATTGGCCTGATAGGGCATACAGGCATGCTCTTGAATAGCACTATCTTTTTTAGCAAAACCATGTATCTCAAGTATGCTTTGTATTCCGTACATTGTGTATTGTTTTTCTCTTAAAGCTACAATTGCTGCGAAGATCATAAAATACTTTCAAAAAGAAATACGTCAAAAGAGAATACCCGAGAACAGAGAATATTTTTTATAGAATCCAAGTGCAGTTGTATACAGGAGCAATATAATAGAAAGACAGAATATAAAACTAGGTTAGAACCACTGTTTGAGGAAGGGCGGAGTTTAATATGAAGAAGAAAAATACGATACACTTAAATAATTTCAGCTTACTCCTGGATATTTTATTCGTTGTAAAACCATGAAATTCGGTGTTATACAATAAAGAATGATAACATTAAAAAAAAAAAAAAATGGATAATGGATGCTATTTACTGAGGATAAGGTGATGCTAACGGTGTCCGAATATGGGAACGTGCATTTCGTTAGATTGACCATTGTATGCGGAGTATGTTTGACTTTCATCCACTGAGGCCTATCTGTATAAACGTATCGACCGGGTGCAATGTTTGCACGGTGTAGGACTATTTTGAGAAGATATTTGGACAGGGCTTGAAGGGAGGGAGTGGGGCGGAGAGAAAAACCGGACAACAGAACGTTACAACACAAATGCTCCGTCGACTAAAAGATTTCAAAGTCATTTTACCAGTGCTTTCCTTGTCCTGATATTAATTAATATTCAAAAATTAATAGTGCTGCTTATTAGTATTTTGCTGACTTTTTAAGTATATTTTTCGTTCATTTTATACATAAAGTTAGTTGCTTTTTATGTTTTCAAAACCATACTAAGCTAAAATATGTAAATTAATTATTCAAGGCGATATTACTTTTCTGCTCATAGACCACCTTTACCTAAATAGTAACGATAATTCATTTTCATGCTGGAGCTTTTCAGCTTATATTAGCAGTTCCTGCTTATATTCCTTCCAAAACATCACAGTCATTACAACTTTATAGTGAATTACATTAAAATCATTCATAATCAGTTCATAAAAATATATTATAAAATCATATCTGGGATTTGAAGAATTTTACTCGTTGATAGATTAATGAAGTGATAAAAACGAATTAACTTTATTTATTACGTTTAGAGAGGATGGTCTAGGCGATTCTCTTTTTGTGTGTGTTTGTTTAATGAATCATAGTTTCAGAGTGGTAAGCCTCTTGTGATAACTCGGATATTTCCTCTTGACATTCTTTTCTTTTGTGAGTTGGTACTTGAATGAAATAGTATTTATAGTATGATCTCTAGTATTTATTGAAAATCGCTTACCAAAACGTTTATTTTAAATTCACAAGCGGCAAACGTGTTGTTTGACCGGAAAGGCTGTGCATACGTGATGACACAAAAGTTTTGATCAGTCACTTTTTATTTTTATTTTATTTGGTATGAACAAATACTAACACTCTGCAGTTCACTAAAACTCACGCCCATACCCCCAATAAAATTTAGATAATTATGAGGAGTCGTTGAGGGGTGCCCAGAGCAAAAAGACTTGAGGGGCCATTAGGTGCTATCGAGCTTGAGATGGTGTCGATGGCAGGCTCCACAGCTAGTCAGGGGCTCACCATTCCTTTAACGCATTTTCGTACTTGAAGGATTTGAGCAAGTTAAGGTTCAAAGTAATTTTTTGGGGAAAAAACTAGTAGAATGAAAAAAATAAATAAAACAGGTAACATTTGGCCTCTGCATTCAATTAATTTTTTTATAATAATTAAAGTAAAAACCAAGAAAAATTTGAAATTGGCATTAACTTACGTTGGTATAAAAATGCGACACGATTGCAAGTTGAAAAATAACGTTCACCTTTCATGAGTATATTATTTTGGAGCCTGGAAATTAATTGCGAAAAAAAAAATCACATTGACGGTACATGTACTACTTACAGTTTATGTTCTCAAAGGGAGGGGGTACTTTATTTAATAACTTTTTACTTATTTTTCGATTTTCTCAAAAACGGCTCTAACGATTTTGATTAAACTGATTATTTGATGTAATTACATGCCCGAGATATGACTGTAAAAATTTCTCTTAAAGTTATGCTGTTAAAGTTAAACTACCATTTTTTGAAAAGAGAAAAATGAAGCTCTTCACAGTAAACTTAAAGAAAATACCGGGAAATAAAAAAAAAAAAAAAAAAAAAACCTAAAACATTCCAATTCTATTATTGAAGTTTTAAACATATTACTACAACTTTTTTATTAAGTAATGATGCATCACTCTTAATATCTAAAAATATTACAGATTCAACTTCTCACTAATTACCTAATACCTCCCTAATACCTAATAAAATACCTCCCTCTTTTTTATTAAATTAAAAAATCAGATTATTTTCTTGGTTTTTACTATAGGTACTTTTAATTATATACTTTTCAATTTTCATATGAAGTGTTGAAAAAATTAGCAATCCATTCAAGCAGATAATTAATGTTGTTAACGATTTTGGAGACAATTAGCCGGTTCGGTGGTGGCATAAGATGGCTGAATACACCTGGCTAGGCCAAGAGAGAATTCTCT